>JAQIWG010006142.1:0-13642 GCA_034695025.1 Chamaedrilus cognettii | reverse complement strand
TCTACATCTACGGCAAACCGGTGGTCGTGTACACTGATCATAAGCCACTGGAGAGTATCTACGGCAACCCAAGTTCATAACCACCTGCGCGCATTGAACGTTGGACGCTGAGACTACAGCCGTACAGTGCTACAGTCGTCTATCGTTCAGGTAACGATAATCCAACAGATTTTCTGTCGAGACATCCTACGCATGGTCCTGCAACGTCGAGAGAAGAGAAAATTGCAGAGGAATACGTCAACTATATGTCACAACATTGCACACCGAAGGCTATGACACTAGACGAGGTCAAAACAGCACTTTAAACAGATCCTACACTCAGAGCAGTTATCGTATCTGTGCAGTCTGGTAAATGGTACGACAAACACGAGACACATGCAAACATAATCAATGCAGACACGGCAATATCACACTTATCACAACGATAAGCAGCAGTGTGAACAATTATTGGCTTGCACAAGAGGTGCAAACGGCAATTAATCAGTTTCCCAGCTTGGTTTACGTGTTTTTTGTAGGTAAACTTTGACTACGCACTTCTTTTTAAACCACTTGATGAAATTCAACGAAAATTGATAGAAATATGAAGCAATGATCCAAGTTAATGTAGTAACAGTTTCAGTGAGAACGCTTATTACGTTTCGTAGTTATTGAAGAAATTGATTGGTTCCTTTACTTTTGAGCAACGGCGTAATAAAACGCTTTAACGTAAATGGACCTCTTGTCATAATTTATTGTCAAATTAGACGATAGGCACCTAACTTTCAGTTTCACAATCATTGTGCTATAATTCTCGTTCTGAAATAAAAATGAAACGACGATGCCATCTTCAGAATACAAAAACAGTACCGTATATAATGTAACTTTAATTTTTCCATGATTGTGTCATAAGCTTCTTTATCCGGCTGGTACTAAGTAACTTAGACTTCAGGTGACTAAAGAATTCTTGTATTTTATAAGCGGCTATTATCAACCCGGTAGCGTGACCATCCTCAGCGGAGGGCAAGAATTAGGGGGGACAAATATTTTTCTTGCGCGCTGTCCCGCTGTCCATACGTCATCTTTTCTCCTTCTTTACAACTCGCGATCGGGGGGAGGGCTGAGTGAGGGGCTGACAAGAAATTTCTAAGCTAGTCTTAACGGTCATCGTGGTTTTTAAGCGCATGTGTCATCATTACACATTGGCAAGCGGGGGGGGGGGGGGGGGGGGGGGCAAATACTTCATTTTTCACTGCCGGGGGGCAAAGGTTTAATGTACAGAAAGCAGGGGGATATGTTTCATTTCGTCAGAGCAGGGTAAGCATAAGGTTACGCATCTAACTACACAATTTTTCATTCGTGTCTGTTGTTGTTGTTCGTGTCTGTTGTTGATGGTTGTCCCTACAAGCCTTCTCATTGGCTCAATTCCCTGTAAGCCTACTCATTGGCTCAATGATCGACACACTCTGTTGCCTTCTGAATAGGGGCCTAACTGGCCTACCTGCCTGATGTCAATGAAGACGTCCTTGCAGAAATCGAGAGAAGATCTTTGGCTATATGCCTAGGCCGTCACCCTAAATTATGGTTTAGTATGTGGACCATTGAAATGTGGGTTTGTTGGAGCATTGGTTGGTGGTTCGTCTCCGGGGATAGAAGCCTCGAAGGCTACCCCTGCAGGGTCGTTAACCAAGTGCTGTTGATGAAGAGGCTTAGGCCTATAATATTGTCAGCATTTCATGAGACTAGCTCTAATATCTTTTAACCAAAATTAGGCCGGACTATTGTGTGACGTCTGGCTTAATAGTGGTTTCTTCTTTTAGTAGGCCCACTAAAAACGCAAATATGATGAGAGTAGGTTAATTATGTAGCGTCAAAAAGGCGGGTTCGCGTGACCCAAGAACGCTGTAGGCGTGGCGTGGCGTGGATCGAGTGCGGAATGCGCGCAGGGGCGGCTTTTCTAAAATTGTAGCTGTATGGTGCATGCATGGGAACAACACTGTGACACCAAGAATTCTTGGTGTCACGTTGGTGTCACGGTGATCATTTTTCGCATTTTTTCTTCAAGGGCTACGGGTCTTAAGGGCACCGATAGAAGCGCTTCGGGTTTTATGGGTGGGAGAAGGGCTTGCGGGGCACGGGCAGGGTCTGCCTATCAGAAGATTATAATAATTTCAGCCTAAGTACAATGTATTGAGTTCTTTTGTACGATAATTTTGTGTAGGAGAGGTAACGTACGTCAGCTAGTAAGCGTAATTTACACAGAGAGCAGGGGGGCAAACAGCATAAGCCCATGTTATATTTTCTGAGAGCAGGGGGGCAAAGAGTGCCCTCTATGCACCCCCCCCCCCCACGCTACGGTTCGTATATTATATGCAAATTAATACAAGTATAATAGTATATATAATATATATAATACGACGATATATAAATATATTTTATACAATGCTGTAAATACAGCCATTAGGCCTACAGCCTAAGTCTATCATGCATGTAATGGTGGTACCAAGGAATGACACACTGAGAGAGAGACGAGAGACGACACGATCTATGACCATTCACACTCTAGGCCTACAGTCTATGCGTTCTGTGCTGTTATGCTGAAATTCGGCACTGTCAAGCTATTCGTGTTATGGCTTGGAGACTTATTAGTGATTAGCCGGTGTCGAAGGCAAAAATATCCCAGCTAGAAGTATCCGGGGGCATAGTTTTGAAACGTGCGACAACTAGCCTAATCTTCTTAGTTACATTTAAGAGGGGGCATATTTTCCGATCGTCACAAAAGTTGCCCCGGTTACTTTTATGACGGTAAACTCCATCCTCTGAATAAATCACATCAACTCTACAAAAAAAAACAGTGTATATCTCTCCCTTACTTGTAAGATGGGGTTCTTTAAATATTCCGACCCAACAACATGAACTAAATCGAATTATAATCATTTTTGGAATAAGAATTGAATTAACTAGTTTGGAATTTGTTTGAATTAACTAGTCTGGAATTTCTCCGAATTCGGAGACAGTAAGCAGTCTGGCTATGTTAAACGGCAACAAATTTAGCGCATTAAATCCATTGATATTGATCGGAGGAACAACGATAAAACGATGCAGACAAGGCCCAACTCATACAAATATTGCTGGCATAACTGCCTCTAGTGTTGATGTGCTCCTCTACATGACTTCTTACGGTAAAATTGTAATAGTAATTGAGGGAAGTAGTGTTTTTGGAGGGATTTCATTTCCAAATGTAAGAAAATGATGATAATTATCACCGGGTAATACTTGTTTCTCCCCCCGGATGCATAGTGAAAGGGGAATAACTTATTAATCACACCGGCCCTGATGCCTTATATGTTCTCAACCTTTTCTGCTATGACTTATGAGAAACTTCACTTTTGCGGGGAAGACTGGAATACACCAAGCTAGGACAAATTTAAAACGTATGTCTAAATCAATATTTTTCTAAATTTTCGGGAGGGTTGTATAGTCATTTCAGTGGCCGTGATTTCACTTTTCTGTAAAACTAGTATGTCGAATAAATTCTTCTAAAAAAAAATTCGGAGAGGTTTCAACTGTCAAACCCCCACCCCAAGTGTACGGCCCTGTGGCAGTGTAGCCTAAACTGACGAGAACCAAGGCTATGTCAATGCGAATAAGCTCTGACTCCGGGGTCGTCGTCGTCGTCAGCCCCATGCCGAGTCCGTGACACCGGACCCGGCGCCCCCCAGCCTATCTCAGTGACCGGCCAGCCGCTGTTCCCACGTGATCAGCAGAGCTGCCGTCCCAAAGGGGTTCGACGACAAATCCAGAGTGATGAGCTGTGTGGGTATGTGTGCAGTTGAAAAGGTGCTCTGTGTTGTGATTTTGAGTTTTGCATAAGGGACATAATCGAGATGGGTGTGCGTGAGGTAATTTTGTGTTTATAGTTAATAGGAGTGGTGATTTTCCTGTGCGAATTAGTGCTAGATGTTTATGCGTCTGATGTTTCTAGGAAGGTACGCTTGTTCACTTTTATACTGTAGGTGCCTGGTTATTCAATACCTTATTGGGGTGTCTGCTGTTCAGGTATTGTCGGACTGCGTTGGTAACTTGGTATGCATGGTTTGTTGATTTTTGTCTATTTCTTTTCCTGTCACTGTGGCTGGGTCTGTGGGTATTTGTTGCATGTTTACAGTTGTTAGGATGAAATATTGATTACCTGATTGTGTGTTGTGAAATTTTCTGTTGAGTTAGTTTATGTAGAGAGTGCGAGGGATGTTGTGCTTTGTGACGGTATTGAGAGACAAGAAGTTGCACGTGATTTTGTACGGGTAGGACGAGTGTTTCCTCGTAAAGGTGTTGAACGTTTGTATCTGAGGTGCAACCAGTGTCTACTCTCAGTGCTGCGCTTTGACTATTTGCAGTTTTTTTATGTTGATCTTGGCTGCGACTGGGGCCCAGACTGTGCTTGCATATTCAATGGTGGGTCTTGGGCATGATAGTTTTGAATGTTGTGACAATTCTTTGTTTTCGTTTTCCCCAGTTTCAGTAGATTGATGGTTTTGGCAGCTTTTTTTCGTGTTTTCAATGTGTTGACTGTAGTTCAATTTTTGGTCTAATGTTAGATCTAGTATTTTGGGGTGTTTGACTGTTGAAATTACAAAGTTGTTGATATGCAGGTATGAGTTGTGCGTTGCATTCTGATGGTTCCAAAGGCTTTCAAGCCGAAGAAGGTGGATGCAGATTTATCTGCGTTGAGTTTGAGATTGTTGTCGACTGTCCATTGATGAATCTCTGTGAGAAAAGATTCTAGAGTTGTCTATGCTGATTATATTGTTGTGATGAACATGTGGTTATGTCATCAGCATATGGGAAGAGTCCTGCCCCTTCTGGTTAGCAGTGATATTTTCATTAATGGATATTGAATTTGGAATTGAATTAGAAATAATTTTTTTGGAAGATATGTAATTAGGAATGAGAAATATGTGACAATTGAATTAGGAATTAGGCTACAGCTAAATTATTTGACAATATTGGAATTAGGAATTGAATCAAAAATTATTTGTGACTTGAAATTATTTGAAATATCAAATAAATTCTCAACGCTGAGGCCTATTCCTCAGCAGTTTAGGTTCGCTTAAACCCTTTGTTAAGAATAGTAAAAAAATTGCGAATTGATCATTATATTAGTTATTAATAACATGAACTTTAGCAGCAAACAATTACATTTAACTGCAAGCTACACGCCACGGCCCATGTTGGATCTGTTGTCAGCTTCTGTCTTGTATCAAGCAGAATGTGGAACGTATATATGAGATTGAGATTGAATGCTACCTAAATGCTGATGTCTCCAAAAATTAAGCAGGGCTTCATAAAAGAGTGGATTTGAAGTTCAAATCCACTCTTTTATGAAGCCCTGCTTAATTTTGAACCAATCTGTGAAACTGAAAACCACTTCTGGGGTATTCTAAAAATCCGAAATATAATATTTTGAGTGAAGGAAATGTGAAGCAATAAATGCACAAACGTTTGCTTTTTGAAGGGAAATGTAAAGATAGGACAATATGATGTTGAGGAGTTATCTGTTTATTTTCGCGGTTGCAAATTGATGAGAACTGGAAGTTATATGGGAAGGAGATAATGACACAAGTCAAATAGCACCTTCTAAAAGTACTAGATAAAGAAAAATGCATCTCTAGAACGATCTAGTCTTTTTGTAAGCAGCCCTAGAAACTCTCGAAAGCATTGATCAGACCTATTGAATGAGTCTATGATTGAAAATTTGATAAATGACTGACTCATTTAATAGGTTGGTGAAATGCACTATATTTTAAAGACTTTAGTCTTCCGATCCTCCTTAAGACTGCATTTTTTAGGGCTTTTTTCGTGGACACAGTTTAGCTTTGAGCAAAATTGCGTAATCTTTAGAAAAATGTTTCATAATGAACTATATAATAATTACAAATTATGAATAAAGACTTGTGTTTAAACTGACATTTGTTTGGCGAAGGATGCTATTAAGGATCTAGGATAATACGCGAGATGATAAAGGTCATGGTCAAGAAATCAATAATGGAATTAGAATTAGGAATGGTAATTAGAAATTAATTGAAGCTAGTAACGGAAATTAGGAATGGAAATTATTTGATAATGGAATTAAGAATTTAAGTAAATTATTAGGTAAGAATGGAATTAGGAATTATTTTCATAATGAAAATGTCACTGCTGGTGGGTTAGGTATGTCTGACATTATGAATGCTAAACAATAGGCCAACTGGCAAGAGAACTCCCCCTTGCGGAACTCCGGTTTCGAATTGTTGTTTTCTGACTCCGGGGTGCAAGCGCAGGTTGGCGCAGCGGAGCAGGATGCAGCTATAAATAGTGTAGTCCATCCTGACCTAAACCTCTAGCCCGCGCAATAATCTAATGCCGCCATCTGGCTGCGGATTTCTAATTTTTCCTCCGGGGTCGCTACATGTAAGTTAACTGTTAGTTCAACTTTTTTGTCATTGCTACATGTACATGTCAGTATTATTTCTTATTTTATGCTTACTTTTATCTTTAACTTCACTACTTCACTATTCAATACTGCATCCCTGATGGATGCATATTTCCAGCGCTGGCGAATTTAAACCAACTTAGCCACCGAAGCCACGGGTGCACGAAGTGACTCAAAAATCCTTGGGTGGCCGGGATTCGACCTGACGCGCTGTCGAACCCGTAATTCAAGCTCGCGACTTTAGACCACTTGGCTACAACGCTTCGTGTAAAGTTTTGCTTAATGCCAATTATAAACCATCGAGTTCCTAGAAGAATTCAAATTTTGGAGTCGACATTTTTATTCTGCTGGTTTACGGAACACTTGGCTAATAGCGGAACACGGATGTTTTGCAGAATACCGGTTGAGAACCCCTGGCTGCCCTATAATATCGTGTTAGGTTTTGGTTGGTAGGGCCTACTCGTATGCATGTACATGTAGGCCTGTGCATTCGCTCAGGCCTAGGGGCCTAATAGCGCGAAGCCTCAGTTTGCATCTTAACGAAGGGAAGCAGAATGCAAATCGAAGCGCAGCCTGAAGTAGTCTGCGCCGGGTTTGATACGTTTGAAGTTAGAATGGAGTTTGAACCGAAGGCGCAACCGCGAGATTAATATCTATTGAATGAAACTTTCTGTTTTACCCCTGTAGGTCGAGGAACCAAGAATTGATCTGCAGTCCAGAGCTCCCCGGGCGAGTCGTATAAGGCGACTTTAGAGGGGGGAGCGGTTCTGTGCTTCGTAAAGCCGAGGCCGAGGCACAGAACCGGACTGTAATAGTCTTCGTTACTACACGGTCCTTAAACCCGCAGGGGAAGAATGAATGGAACTTAATGGAGATCGCTGTGCGTTAAGAAAATCGTCGTACGTGGTAGTCCGCGCACTGTTCTGTCGTGTCATCATGACCCATTTTGGTCGGCAGACCTGACCAAATTGCTCGAAGTCGAGCACAATTGTATGTATGCAATTTTATTTAAAGCCCACAGCACAGATAATAAAAACTTAAACCTCAATTCAATCGATAAAGTACAAGCTGTTTGAAAATGGAGACTAAAGGCCCTAGTGGCACTACTATGGTTCCCATAAAATATGTTACAATAAATACATCAGTAAACAAAGATGAGCTCTAGCCTAATAATTTTAAATCCTACATACATGAAAATCAATTTAAAAACCATTTTAAACGGGTAAGAAAAGCGCTAGACAAGTCCTCCACAGACAGATTAAGCAGTGGACTGTGAACACACAGTTTCTTTCTTCAACAAGTTTCAAGCACAAGCAGTCCGATAGGCCTATGTACTTCTTCTTTGACTTCAACTTCGCTACTGCCCTCCACGCTAATGGATAATTTTTTGCAGGGCTCACGCATTTTAACCATCTTTGCCAAGGGTGCACGAAGTGATTAAAAATCTTTGCAACGGCCGGGATTCGAACCTATGCTCACTATCGAACCCATAATTTGAGCTCCGCGAATAATACCACTCGGCCTCAACGCCTCGTCTAGGGTTGTGATGGACAACAACGCCAAGCTAATAATTATTTCATTACGGCCGTCAGCATTGCACCGAATTTTAGATGCATGCAGTAGCTACTGTAGGTTAGTATTTTGTTGGGATAGTTGTCTCGGTCAAACCCATCAACTGGTCGCCCCGGACGACCCGCGTAGCTCAATGCGTCGATGCATCTTTTTGTTGTTGTACACCTTTGTAGTCATTTTCGTAGGCGGCCTATAAGCTTACTTTTGTTGAGATAGTTACATGTACATGTAGCCTACCATTTTCAGATTTTCGATGCTGTTGGGGGTATTGAACGAACACCTCCGTCAGCCCTGAGTTCATTCCGGAAGGGAAGAAAACCTAAGCCGTAAAAACCTCACGCAATTGATGCAGAGTCCGACCATTCCAAATTTATGTAAATGCCATATGCATTTGTGACCATATAATTACACAATGTAGCTGGCCACCCAGGCCACCCTAGGCTGGCTACATGTATGTACCTCAGTAGGCCTAGTTAGTACTATAGGCCTCGAGCATACTCATTTAAATAATTATAGTGTAATAATTATAATGGTTAAAAGAAATTCTGATTAACATTTTAATTTTGAGAATTGAGACTGTTTAAAAAAACAAAAGTCGTCAAGGACTATAGGTTTAATTTTTCAGGCTTGATTACTTAAAACGCCGAGGTCCCAGGACGCGACGTTGCTTGAAGTAACAATGCTGATAAAGACGCTGATCGTCTGTCTCCTGCCAAGGCTCATTCTCGCCCACGAGCTGCCTGTTGGTTCACTCAAGGAACTAACAGGTCGCGAGGAGGGGCACGAGACAGGGACCGCACCACTGCCGACCTCTGGCGAGGGACGAGGGGTCGGGGTCGGGGCCGCGGAGCGCGCGCCAGGGGAGGAAGCCTCGGAGTCCGCTTTATCAGCCAATGAGGATGGACGAGGGAATGGGCCTGGGGAAGGGGCCGCTGAACCGCTAACCAATGAGAATGGACGAGGGGAGGAGAAAAGGGGAGGGGCCGCCGAGCCTCCGACCAATGAGGAGGCGGGTCAGGGGTTGGATGAGCTGGACCCGGAGTCTTATGTCCTCACCACCGACACGTGAGATATCTTTGGGGCGAAACATCACGTACAAATGTAGCCCAGGCTACCTCACATGACACTGAGCCACCGCATGAGCTTTTATTTTGTTTTTATGTGGAATTAGACTGCTTATCTGAATTCAGACTGTGGGTCTGAATGTACATTGCAGTCGGATGTCACGGCGTCTAACTAATAAGAATCTAGGCTATAGTCCTGGTAACCCAAATTTGAATGATGCTCGAGCCACTTTAATAATTCGCTGTTTCCCAAGAACGAAGGGCTTCATTAGAAGTGAGTGGCTTCAATTTACACTTAGAGCTCCTATAGCCTCATGAACGTTTTGGTCAATACAACCTGCATAGGCATTAAATTTTTTAATTTTTTTTATTTTGTTATTCACATTTATTGCTTCAGAAACGGCATAAACATATAAAAAACAAAGCTCACATGCGAAGCAAAAAGGTTACGCGAAGGGGGACAGATCCCCAAAACGATAATATCTATGCCTAACCGGAATTAAATATGTAGATTTTTCAGCATCAGGATAATGCATGTTGTAATTGTTGTATGCTGCCCGGAGTGCTGCGCTGAATTTGTGTGCAACTAGCGGCAGCACGGAGGTGTGAGCGCTATCAACATTACCTGCACAACATTATCCGCCAATGGCATGGTGCGGTGCGCTCTGGGCCAGCTCTGGGGCCTATTTCTCAAAGCTTCCCTAACTTTAAACCTGAACTTAATCCAAGTTAGATTTGAAAAAATCCAGGATATCATCATTTGGTTGATTTCGTGTGGCGTTGTTGAGTTTCAAATAACAAACGATAAGATTTTTCTAACATTTTCTTAAGAACTTCTTAAGACTAAAATTTGCTAAGATAATTCTGAGAAGCAGGCCCCAAGTAGTTAGTCGCCGAGTGGAGCCCCGGGTTAGTACTTGTTGTGGCGTGCAGGCTGCCGCGAGACCCGCGTCTCTATCCGACGGTTGGTAACGGTCACGTGGCCGCGGTGCTGCACTCAGCGCAGTTTGCGCTCAGCGGCCTCTACAACGGGCGTGGCAGCGCATCGCACCGCGCCGCTCTGCCCGCCGCGCTCAACGCCCGCCTGGCTTCCACGCGCCCCCCGCTCCCCGACCTGACGCGTGCCTACACGCTCGATATGAGGCACGGTGAGATACGTGACGACGGGGCTCGAGCCTTCGATGGTGGATGCGTGTAACGTCTGATGAGGAATAACCTGAATCAAGAACAAGACTTATTGTTGTTGTGTTCTTATAAAGTAGAGCCATGTGTTGAATAAGGATTACGCTCAGAGTGTTACGAGCTCACAGAGTTGTATGCAGTATTTATTGTATCTAATCCCTAACCTTAGTCTATATTGTCTAAAAAGCGACAAAGCGTTGAATCTACGGTTCTTAGCTCCCCTCCATTATGTCCAGCGTCCATAGAAAGCGCGGGGCCCTGCAGGGTTCATAGAGAGCATTGTGTCCAAGGTTCATAGACAGCATTGTTTTGATGGTCCGTAGAGAGCGCTGTGTTCAGGGTTCACAGAGAGCGTTGTGTCCAGGGTTTACAGAGAGCGTTGTGTCCAGGGTTGATGGAAGAGCGCCTGGTGGGGGCGGGCTACACGCTGTCCCTGCGCTGGTATGCACACCGCACCTTGGCGCCCCTGCTCGTCCTCGAGGTGCGCGCAGAACGGGGGGTAGGGGCGGAGGTACATGACCTCGAGTTGAACCTGAGCGTCAACCAAACAGCGTCGTCGCCAGACGTGACTTTCAGGGAGCGGCCCGCCGAGCGCCTGCCGGGCGGCGACAGACCGAGGTGCGTTGTCTCCACGCTGGACGTGTGTTCTGGACCCAGCGATTATTGACTGCGCAAGCATAATTAGTGTAAAATTTAAAATTTGTGGTGCAAATAAATTTTGCAAATCTCATGAATGTGTAAAACTTGTGAAAATTACATGCGCGAAAATATAGTTGTAGAAGCTATATATAATGGGTAGTTCTTGAAAATGTGAGAATTAAGTGCAGCTATATTTTGAAGAGGCTAAATGGCTAAAATAACATGTCGTAAAAATGTCGCGTTTTACAGTGTTACCTATAGGCCTACTTTACCACACTCGCTCATGCCATTCTTGCATGTAAATAAATAGGGATACGTTGATGTCCACAGGACCATGCACAGATATGCAGATGTTAATTGATAAATAGTGGTTTAAATAGTACAAAATATGTAATCGATTAATTTAGAAAGTGATGTTATTGCAAGGCCACGATGTCACACATTTTGTGTCATAATTGTGCTCCACGCCATGAGATACAAACGTTCATCAACTAACACCTTCAAACCTGGACGTGTCAGAGTTTGGAACTTCACTTTAACAGAGGGTTAAAATCAACCGCAACATGGCTGAATGATAGGGCGACACCAATGAGCGCCGGAGGTAACTCTCGCTAAACTAACCGCACTTTTGTCGTCTAATATGTTAATGTCCATGTTTTCACACAGGTTTATTCGTTTGCATTGTAGCAGTATTGATTGCTGGAGCTGGGTTTTTATGACCGGATGCCCTTTCTGACGCCAATCAAATAGATAAATATTTTTGCATGAGACCTGCTTAATATCAAAGAACAATGAGTTCATAAGAGTTTGTCAACCACCAAGATGGCCATAGGCCTTTCAAACTAGTATGAGCTAGCAGGCCAGCGCATTGCATCCTGTTTGTATGATCAATGGTGTGTGCTATGAGGCGCCGCTGGGGCGAGACGCTGGAGGGGGAGACGGCGCGGTCGGGCCGCCAGGCCGTCCATCTTCTCTACGACCCCCTCCCCCCCTCGCTGACCCTGCGCGCCGAGCGGCCTCGCCACACCTGGACCTTCCTCTGCGCCACCCATCTGCACGAGAGGCGCGCACGCGCCGCTTATCTGCACGGTGGGTACCTGTGCGATGAGTGTGTATACCCTCACCGGCACGTGAGGGTATATACATGTACTTGCATGGTGAGTACACTCACCAGCACGGTGAGGGTATGTACCTGCATGGTGAGGGTACATACTTGCACTGTGAGAGTGCACACCAGCATCATGAGTGCACACTCACCAGCATGGGTGAGGGTATGTACCTGCACGGTAAGGGTACATACTTGCACTGCGAGAGTGCATACCAGCATCATGAGTGCACTTACATGTACCTGTCTGTGCAGTGACTGGGTTTACCTGTATAATAGTAATGATAACAATAAAATTATTATTATATTTGGCTTATAGTGCGTTTCGGCGTCGAGAGACGTCATCGGGGACCTCCCCTCGTCAAGGGCACCAGACCACAACGAGTACAATAAGTGCATCCCTGTGCAATGAGTGCATACCTGCGCAGTGAGCTTGCATAACTGTGCCGTAAGGGCAGATACAATATCATTCATGATGGGTGCATGACTGAGATGTGGGCACTGTACTGAGTGTGCAGACCTGCAACGTGAGTGCATACCTGGTCATTGATGAGGAAGCATTGGGCACGTGCACCGTGCATATATGCACCATGCATACATGCACCGTGCATACATGCACCGTTGCATACCTCAATGTGCATACGTGTATGGCGAGTGTCCATAAATGAGCACTGAGGGTATAGTCATGCACAGTGGGTGATGCATACATTCACAGTGAGTGGTGCATCATGCACATCGAGCACATATGCATCACTCAGCAATAGTAATAATAATAATTATTATTATGGATGAAGATTGGTGCTTAGCTGTATTGGCGTTATAGTTGAGTGATACAAGCTTTCATGTGAGCGTACTTACCCAGGACCCTCGCTGTACGTCTATGGTCCTGACTCTGCTCGTTGTGTGTTTCCATGGGGCTCATCCTGCTGCATGTAATAGTACTGACCCAGTTCGCTGTGTGGCTATGGCACCGACCCTGCCCGCTGGTCTACGGTGCTAACTCTGCTTGCTGCGTGTGTGTATGGTGCTGACCCTGCTCGCTGTGTCATGGTGCTGACCTGACCCTGTTGTGTGTCCATGGTGCTGACCCAGCTCGCTGTGTGTATCCATGGTGCTCATCCTGCTCGCTGTATACGTCCATGGTGCTGATTCTTGTTGTGTGTGCTGCTGACTCTGCTCGGTATGTCTCATGGTGCTGATCCAGTTCGTTGTATGTCCATATTGCTGACTCTGCTTGCTGCGTGCTGCAGGGTCGCGCCTGAGGCGCAGCGGGCGTCTGTTCCCCGCCCACGCTGCAGAGTGGCGCCGAGCCTGGGCGGGGGGCCGCATCGACGTGCGTGGAGGCAGTGGGCGCGTGGGACGAGCGAGCGCCGCGGCGCTGTACGCCCTGCTCAGCGCCCTCCCCCTCCGCCCTCACACCGGCCAGCCCTTCATCGGGCTCAGTCCCTCCGGTCTCGCCTGGGGCGACTACAATGTAACCCCTAGCAATAAAGTTCAATTATTTTAGTGAAATGTTTTACTGTAGGCTAAGCGAAATTCGTTCTTTGTTCATTCATTCTTTGTTCATTCATTCTTTGTTCATTCATTCTTTGTTCATTCATTCTTTGTTCATTCATTCTTTGTTCATTCATT
>JAQIWG010006141.1:0-13644 GCA_034695025.1 Chamaedrilus cognettii | reverse complement strand
TGGGAACGGATTCAATTTTTAGAGGAGGTGTGGGAACAGCGTTCCCACGCGTTCCCACCCACTTTAACCACTGGAGCGGGGGGACAAGCTAAGCTACACTAAACTAGACCACAAATAATGCAAGAGGAGAGCGATTATTTAGATGAATATATTCAGCCATTATGAACATACGTGAACATAAATTATATACATGCATGAACATATCTAATATGAAGATATATTCGTGTAATGTATATCAATATTCCCTATGCATGTACGTGTTATATGATGCATAAAAAAGAATGGAAGGCAAGAGAAGACCGGGAAGACAACGTATCGGTATTATGGATGTTCGGCCGGAGAAGGATGAGTATGCAGAAATTAAGGGAAGGGCCGAGGATCGATCGGTTAGAGTCTGGACTCTGGAAGGTTCAGACACCAAAGACCTGCCATAAGTGGCAGACATTTAAGAAGAATTAATACAAACGGCGGATAGGCCTATACGCTGAAACAGTCGAACTCCATCATTTATTTGTAAACTGCACGCATCGTAACACGTGCGGGCTAATTTTAAGAACACGATAGTTCAATGTTTGCCAACCTGAAGTAGTTTTAAACACTGAGGACGCGTTACTCTCCTTTCGGCGCTCGAAATCGTTAGCCCCACAATCCACATGCTTTACGATTGCGTCGATATCATGTATCGTGAAGCATGTGTACATGTAACAGTCCTACAGTATTCTGATTCTCACACCGAGGTTGCCGATCAACGCCGTCCTTTCAAATCTTAGTGAAGCGTCTTGGCACTTCTCGTTAATAATAATAATAATTTTCAGGCAATTTTTTAGAGCGCCGTAATATGACCGAAGTCATCACAAGGGCGCTGCACACAATCAATATTACAACAGTCAGAAAAATTGCAGTTTGACAATACTCAGAAACATGAAAGAAGCCCATATCCCGCCAAAGAACAACGGTTTCAATGAAAACCTGCTATCCAGCCAAATTAATTACAAATATGATCTGGTAAACAGTTCAGTTTTGAGTCTCTCCGTAGGCCGTAGTCTTTACATAGGACAATCTCTTTTTACCGCTTAGTCTGAGCGTACACAATAATAGGCTCCGTATACGATAAGTATTATAGCACAGTTTGCACAGAATAAGTAAGACGCAGGCCTACGGCATACAATACTGGTAATAACTAATAAGCGGCATTCCCTACAACACTGTATAGTGCGTACATGTGCATGTAAGTATAGGCCTATATAGGCCTATACTTACTTGCCTGTGCGATGCAGATTGCCCACGTTCTGTTCTCGAGCAGACACGCCCACTGATCGAAGCAGGTTGTCACTCCAGTCACGTTCTGAATGCAGTTGTAGTAGAGCTGACCATTGTACGTGAAGGGGAACGAACAGTTCACGTCAGCCACCAACGGGACTCCTTGCACATGTGCAGCGTTGCAAATCGGCGCGTTGCTCGACTGTAGAGAAAAATAAAGAATCTGCATGTTTTGAGGGTTTTATTTGAAGGATTTTTGATTTTACTCGATACTGACAATAGGCCAAAGTTAAACGCTGACGCGCAAATTGAATGATGACGTCATGATGTTCGACGAATAAATTTCTCAAAATTTTACTTAGAAAAAGCTTGAAAACAAACTTAAGAAATATATATCATGAATGATGATGTATAAATGTATATCTCTGCTTTACGTATCGTTTACCTGGTAGAAGGCGCAGCCTGTCTGCACGGCGAACGCGTTGGGCGCGTGGTCGAAGAGCTGACAGTTGGCGGTCGCAGCACCCGCGAGGTGGTTGAACCCGAGGCACGGCGCGCCGTTGGTGAGAGCAGCGCACTGCGCTGCGCACCCCACCAGTGAGCGGGCGGGGACGAGCGGGGCCGAGTGGGCCGTTAGGGCGCAGGACTGTCCCGTCGGGTCCTTGAGACCGACTAACGCTGTGTCGTGCAGGGCGGCTGACGGGACGGCGGCATGGGCTGAGTGGAGGATGGCGGCAGGACCGAACAGGATGAAAAGGTAATTGACTAGAAAAGTCCGCCACAGAATACAGTGACAGCGGAGTCTAGAGCTTCTTTGTGCCATTTCTCACTTGAGTTTTGAGGGGTTTCTGATTCAAAACTTTACCTAAGTACTAACGATAAATATTTGCTCGAACGCAAAACTAAAATTTGACTCTCAACAAACTTCAAAGCACTGTTAGGAATGGCGTCACAGATTTAGAAAGAATTAATTTATTTGGCAGCCCCCTCCCCCTTTGTTTTCGCTTCATCCCGCACCCCCTCCCCCCGCGTTTTGCTGTTTGCGCGACTGTTGGACGTTGAGGGCCTAACGTCGAGCGTCAATTTGCCTTAGCAATGCATCAGCATTCAGCACCCAATCAATTCATCTGACTTCGCCCACTGTGTTTTACTTAGAACTTTATTCGCCACAAAGGCAGTAGAAAACATACAGCATGTAACAATATCGCAGAGTGTACAGAATACATGACAGTTTAGACTAGAAGTGCAATAGTAAAGAGATTAAATAAATAAGCAAAGTAATGTTTTAGGCTACCAAACAGTGCTGACCTCGGCAGATTAAATGCTAAACAATGTTCGTATCAAATGACTCGGGGTGAATGGTAACAAATTAACGAATTTAGTCGTACGCAAGCTAGATAATTTAGCACCCGCACCCGCACCTACGATTCAAGCAAATGATGTTTTTCCATCTCCGTTTGCATGACATATTTTTGGTGCGTTAAAAGTGCAATATACATACATACATACATGCATAATTGCTCTGCTGTATATCCTGTATAAAATTGACAATCTGCAATTATAGTTGCATCAAAACTTTCAAAAATCTTTAGGAAGACATGGCTCCACGGATGCTCGATGTGTCGAATAAGTGTCTTTGTTAAAGGCAGTGCTTCTCCAGTGTACAGCAAACATGGCAGAGCTATTGTTGAAATCAAGTTTAGTGTCACAATGTCGTTATTAATTTTACCAAGCTTGATATATATATATTGAATTAAAACATGCGAAAAATTTACTTTTCATTCTATCAAAGCAGCAGTTGAAATTATTTCTAGCACTTATGTTAATACTTAAATAAGTCACTGACTGAGTTGATCCATGGAATTGTGCCATTGAAGGTTTGAAGCGCAGTATATGGCTCCTTCCACCGCTTGCCTATTCTAATACAGCATGATTTAGTTTCATTCAACACTAAATCTATTCTATTACGTTCATCACAACATACATCAATCATTCTTTGTAATTCACTAACAGACGGTTCGAGGAGTACAAGATTGTCGGCATATAGAATAGAACCTAGATTTAAGCCCATCAGTACATCCGGATCAATGTAGCCCATTTAACAGAATGATTATCTACACCAACTGAGAAAGGAATAGGAGATAATGCTCCCCCTGGCGCGCACCGGCAGTGAGTCAAAAAAGCTGAAAAATTATGTTTTCCCACCTGACGCTATTGTACCGTATTGAGTTATTGTACCAATTATTCAAAACGCGAATCAGACCAATTGAAGTCCCTCTGTCCATTAGCTTTAGCAACAAGCCACGATAGATTACGCGATCAAATGAGACGAAATATCGAGGCAGCACAAATTAACCGTAGAACCACTGGCTACAAAGTATTCGATGACTTTACGAAATATTTAACGAAATTAAATATAGAATTACTAATATAGAATTAGAATATAGAATATAAACTTAGAATTAGCCCACGTTTTAAAAATGGGATTTCTGCAATGAGTCAATTGCGCATTGGTTAAAGTCCTCCTGCTTTGACATCCACAGATCGATGGCCATAAATTACTGGCAATTATAAGCTGCCATATAATTTCTGCAAATGGACTACATGTATTTTTGCATCTAATTAGTGGTCGCGATGCACTATGAATGCCCTCATTCACTTCCGGCACGAACTCCATTCGTTGACGCTGTCGACTTGATTGTTTGCCTGCCGTTGACTTCATACCCATGATTAGGCCATAGGGCCTAGGCCAGAGGTTCTCAACCTCTTATGTTACGGGAAACACTCAATTTTGATAATGAAGGTAGGGGAATACCAAGCCAAAATGCATTTCTACGATAGCTGTGAGTTTGACAACGAGGAGTGCTCATACGTCTCGAAGAGCATAGGCCTACTTAAGGGTCGTCTATGATGAAGATAGAGGGAGAGGGGCGGGGGGGGGGGGGGAGGGGGGAAAATACAAAAGTAAAAATTAGCTACATGGGTATAATATAGGGTATAAGCAATTGCGACGTAAAGCTAAATTTGCTGATGCGGAAGTAAATATGTTTTCGCGAGCGAAGCGAGCGATAAAATTTGGTTTTCCCCAAAGCAAAAACAAGGATGGCCACATCGGTGGCTTATGCTGAACGAGTCTTGGTAACAATGTTGTCATAAAAAATTACATTTTTCTTCTCTTGGTTGCGGAACACCTGGCTACTCGCCGCGGAACACCAGTGTTCCGCGGAACACAGGTTGAGAACCCCTGCCCTAGACTAGTCTCTTTCTTTATCAAATATTGGCTAAATTAGACAATATTTAGAAAAAATACAAACATTCTGCTTAAATCGTATACTTGCTTTGAAGATCTTCTGCTTTAGTCTTCGTTCATTCGCTTTATGTATATTTCATTAATATTTCTGCGGGAAGGCCGACGTGTAGCGTAAGTAACATTATGTTCATAGAGCAGCGCAGGAAAAGGGCAAAGGAAAAGAAATTGATTTTTAAAGTCTTAGTATGTTGTAAATAAATGAATAATGAAGCAAATTGCTGTTTATCAGAAAAAGGTTTGAACTCACCCGTTTTTGCATACAAGAAGAGCTCGTATCCTATATGATGAAAACATAGGCGTAAGGCAGACAATCTCTAAAATATCTCTGCCAGTCGTTTGTTTCAGATCCACAAACAAATTAATTTGTCTTAGAATATGTTTGATGTCTTCCAGCCACTCTAACGAAAACATCCTTGCCTTGAATCCAATCCAGCCCCACTGCAGGGGCGTGGGGTAAAAGGGCGAGGGATGATCAATGGTGTAAATTTGCATGTTTTCTTTTTCTTTGAAGATTCGGGCACGGGGGTGCGGGACGCAGTGTCAGAAAATTTCGTCCCGAGATCGTAACATGAGTAACATTTCTTTAACGACCACCTACCCCCACCTAGCCCCCCTCCCAGCCGAACTCCAACTCTCTCTGCCCCCTCTCCCTGTACAGTCAACACCTCTGATTGTGACAGACGCAGGTGAAATTAAGAAAGGCCTGCCGGGAGCATGGAGCTATTATAAATACTTACATTTAGTTTTATGGCCGCGAGGGACGGTTTAATCCCCATGAGCCTGACTCCGCCCACCCAAAATTATCGTAGGCCTACTAACTGCACTAACTAACTGACTAATGAGTAACTAACTTGCTCAATGATGAGTCCAGAATTAGAACTGTCGCCTGATGCACCAATCAATCAATGTGGCAATTAGATTTATGATAAAACACGTAACATCTGATTGTGGGCGTGGAGAGTGACACGGTGCAGTGCAATGTCAAATGCCGTCAAATGCTTGTGACGTCATTCCGGCCTTGCGTCAATTAAAGTGAAATTTTTGAGAAGATAAAGATTTTTTTTGTCACATCGTTTGCCATCCTAAACATTTTTTCACATTGCTCGTCGATGACCAGATTGTGTCATTTTCTCAGTTATCGTGGGCGTGTGCTTTTTATGCTTAAACCAGGGATAAGTTTAGTAGGAGTGGTACTCCAAAAACGACGTTTTTTGGGACTCTACTCGAATTTAGAAATGGGTAGGAGTAGAATTACTCGTGAAAATGGACGATGGTGGAGTAGGTTTACTCTACGCATACTCCTTTTTTGAAAGTCATAGGAGTGCGCTACTCCTGTTTTATAAGCAGCAGGCGTAACGCTACTCCTATTTTGTAAGGGCTAAACTGAACTCTGGCAATGACTTGCAGAACTGTGAAAACAATACCGTTCCAAATAGACTATAGAAGTGAATTCAATGAGAAGGCGCGCTGCGGAGTTCTGAGAAATATTTCCATAGAGCTCGTCCGAAACTAATCGAACACTTTTACCTCGCAGATTGGATCATTTCATAATGTGAAGATTTTTGAACTATTGAACAACAGTCAACTATAGGCCCCTATTGCGGCTGAGTAGGAAAACTAGCTACGACGCGCGATCTCATTGCCCCATTCAAGGGATTTCTCGCGCCATTTGCCATTATACTACTGCAACAGAAGCCTACAGTGATTTTCCCGGAAGCCCGCCAGTGGGCGATTTTTTCCCCCCAAGTACGAATGGACACCCCCAAACCTCAGACCCCATTGGAGGGATGTTATTTACCATGATTTTGTTTGGGTATACAATCTTTTTAAAACATTTAATCTTTGACACGGCCTAAAAATAGGGTCTCTTATATTGTTTAAATGGATAGTGGTGGATCCAAAGATGGACAAGTACTGTTAAGAGCGGCGTTAAAATAGGCCTACAAGTAAGAATAGCCAAAAAAAAAATTCCTCTGCATTTTTCGATCAGCAGATTTGGCTTGGTTGCTCCCGACGGAGAGGGGGGGAGGGTTCCCCGCCCGTCGGAAGCAGACAGCCAAGACAAATCTGACAACACCTCCTAACAAATTTCTATCAACCCCTGGAACAAAATCCTGCGAAAAAGTCTGGTAGCCTATACCTCAGAACTACACCGTGAGTCAAAAACAAGGTGCCACTAAACTTATGACTGTAACTTTGTCAGTTGCTGACCGATTTACACAATTCTTTTGCCACTAGAGCGAAAACTCAATTTTCAACATCCTACATAAATATGTTGCTTACCCGTGACCTCGCTCCCCCTGCTCATCGTAATATTGCTTCAGCAATACACTGAGAAAGATGAAACATCAAAATCGTCGATTTTATAAATTTAAAATTTATAGCATTCTGATTTTCAAGTTTCGTCTCTCATGACTAGCGTTCTTAAATTATCCGTAAACAAAAATTTTTTAGATTACCGGTAATCCATTCTCAAATTACAGGTAATCTATGGTAATCCATGGTAATCTAACCATGAAAATTCCTAAGTCGCCAGCTACCAAATGATTTAAAATATTCTATTAAATTTTCAAATCGCACTAGAATTCAAAATCGAAGTATATTCTATCACGAACAGCGATATCTTCAACGAAACTCGCCAGGCTGATGTCATGAGATACATTTTAAGTGTATTTCATGCCAAAATGTACCCTTTTGAGAAGAAAAAAATCAGGATAAATTACCGAATAGGTAATTTATAATAAATTGCCGTAAATTTCCGATATTAGATTACCAGAAATTACGGTGATCTAAAAACCCCTTCGAACGCTACTCATGACTGAACACTGTTACTGAAGCAAGGGGCTAGTGGCGGCGTTTGCCCTGTGCACGTCAACGTTTGATTGGTTGCTTGATTGATTGCACAACTGTCAATCATCGAGAGAGATTTTTTTTTCAAATTAGTGTTAGGACCCCGTTCACTTAAATATAACCCTAATTTAAAAGAAGATAAACTTTTGTCGCGCGGATGATTGACAGTTGAATTATGAATTAGTGGACGTGTTACGCAGGACAGCTCCTCCTACAGCCGCCTCTATCTAATCACCGCCGGGTTCTGAAGGTTAGTGACCACGAAATGAAGCTGAGATGATATCGCTAGCAATTCCGAGAAATTCATCCCTAGGCTCGTCAGTCATGGGATCATAATCAGGGATTGCGTAGATGTGTGTTTTGCCTACAGAGTCTATGGCAATTTTCTCCTCTTAGCCAAGCAATCAATCAACTCTTTCTACTTGAGTCTACAACGGCAAATCGAAATGTGGGAGCAACAGAGTTTGCCACTTCCGGTGGCACCGGCAACCGCGTAAGACCTTAAATTTAACTCCTCGACGCAGACACGCGAAAGCCTTGTTCTCTCATTAATGGTTTTGCCGATTTAGCCCCAAATCATCTTTCTGAAGAGATCGGGTATTATTTATTGGGTTGAGCGACATTGCTGGAACACATTTTTTGTCATTGACTAATTTACTGTGTAATGATTGGTTAAAAAAAAATTCTTGGCGGATAGGAGAACTGGTTTTTTGTTTCTTTGATCGAATATCTACTTAATTTTTGCAGCGATTTAGCAAATCTGAATGTAATCAACTGCTAAAAATGCACTTCTTTTAATAATACATGCATAGGGGTCAATCACATATTATATAGGGTCAGAGGCGTAGTTACCTATGGTGCCGGTGGTGCTCGAGCACCACCACTATTTGAACTTAATGGTGATGGGCACCATCACCTTTTCGGGCTATTTGGGCTATTTTTCCTTGCAAAAAAAAGTGGTGTCATGAGGACAAAAGAACCAAACGTGTCATGAGGACACGTTTGGGCACCACCACTTTTTTTTCCTCAACTACGCCTCTGTATAGGGTCTAATAGCCTACCTAAAATGTTGCGTTTGTCCCACCCATCGATCCCTTATAACAAATTATAACTCCTGGCCAGACAACCCCAAAAACTAGTATACGTGTACAGTACACGTATACAAATTTACTGCAGTAGGCACCACCACATGCACCATAAAAGCCCAAAGTTTATAAATTTAAAATCGCAGCAGAGCTCAAACAAGAAGCCAAGCCTAATACTTTTCATCGTTCGAACCATCCGTCCTCATAAGAGTATTCTTCAAATTGTAAAAAAAATCAAAATGTTGCTAGGTTTTTTTAGCATTTGATGTCAAATTTTGCCCAAATGTTATATAGCGTTTCTGGTTCCCGGCTCACCTATCTCTTAAAGCGGGTTAAGTTATAACAAAATCCACACCAACCTACCCACCCTCAAGCCTTATATAACTTGTGATCCGGCTCCCACATGACTCGCGAGTCATGCGACAAGTGTCTCGTCACGCGACGCTGTTGTACGGCCGGTCTGTCCGGTGCGTCGCGTATCTCGCAGACGACTCGTGACGCTCGCGTGCTCGCCTCCCCTTACTCGCGCGCTCGCTGCACACACTCGTTGTTGACACGAGCGGTTCAACCAACCATCCCCCCTCTCTGCACCCTCCCTCTCTCCACCCCTCCTCTCTGCTCCCCCCCTCTCTGTACCCTCCCTCCTGTTGTAGCTTCTGCCGCGACGTTAGCTGCTCCGCGGGGTTGCTCCGATGATGAGACGAAGTCGACGCGGCGCCTCCTGAGACTCCCCCATTGCAGGCGCCCGATTCCCCTTGCTGCCCGCCGACGGGCGCCTGCTGCCCCTGCTGCCCCCCCTGGGCCACCTTCTGCTGGCGCAGCATTGGCTGCAGCTGTGGTGGCGCGTTGAACCTGTCAGGGCGGATTTAAATGAAAGTTCACAACGGTACATTTCTGTACGGTTCAAGAAGTTCAAATAGTTAAAATAGCCTTTTAAATAGTTTTTCCGCCTCCCAACAGCTGTTGGGAGGCGGAAAAGGCCAATTGCGCCCCCTCCTAATGAGAGTTATGGCGGTTTAGGAGGCAAAAATTATCTGTTGAACCTGTAGCGTTGGTCGACGAGGATGACGTCACGGGCCGAGCGCTTCTTACGCCGCAGCGGGCGCCCAGGCAGCAGCGTGTTCCTGAAGGCGAGGCGGAACTTGAGCGACATGACGTTGTACAGGATAGGGTTTATGACGGAACTGACGTAGTAGAGAATGCCCGAGGAGTAGTAGAGAGCCGCTGAGGCGTAGTAGAGTAGCAGGGCGGGACTCTGGTCGTCCTTGAGGTAGATGGACATGAGGCGCTGCGTGTGGAAGGGAGCCCAGCAGATGACGAACGCTACCACGACTGCCACTGAGCAGTCAAGCAATCGACTAAACAAGGGAACCGGCACGTGGGGGGGGGGGGGGGGACAAACCACCCCATGAAAAAACATGGGGGGCAATGTCCACTCAGAAAAATATGACTTTGTCCCCCCGAATAAAATGTCAGGGGTGCAGGGGGAGCAAAATCCTTGCATAAGTAATAGTTTCAGCATACAAGTTGGGGCAATTGATAGCTTCAGGATGAAAAGTACTGGCAAAACAGCTCAAAATAAATATGTGGTGTTAAGAATGGCCCCTCCCGGTCGTGCGTTCTGTACGGGAAAGAAAAAGTCATAAGATTGGTTGCGGATGAAATTTCTTTGCCCCTCAAGGAAATGGAAGCCCACATAAAAGTGACACTTCCCCCCCCCAAGAGTCAAATTACCTTGACACCGGCTCCCCTGCGACTAACCCAACCTTACATGAAAGCGTGATTGCGTGAAATCACGTCATGGGTATCAGCATGTAGGCCTAGATATTATTGCGCAGAGGGGGGGGGGTATTTAGTTGGAAGAGGAGGGGAAGCCCGGTTGGAGCAGTCGGTTAAGGTTTGCTTGGTTCACTGAAGTGAGCAAGATCGAGAGCGCGGTGAGTGCTTGGATGGGTGACCGCTCCAATCGGGTCTAGCTGTGGGCTAGCTAGCTGCGTCTCTAGCCTGTGCATGCATAATGCTGTAGGCGACATGGCTGTTACATTTTGTTACCAACTTACCATTGACCTTGTCTCTGTGAGTTAACACCCGCATGTACATGTAGCTGCGACAGCCGGTTTACCTGTATTACCCGCTGACTGTAACGGTGCCCCATGCAGGGTCACTATTGTAACTTCTATGTTTCTGTCATGCCTGAAATAAAAGAAGAGCCCTTTTTGAAGAAATCATGGAGGGACGCAATAGAAATCGAGGTGAAGGCTATTGGCATGAGCAGATCGATATGAAGGCTCTTGAAGCTCTTGAGCAGAGAGATGGCAAAGAATCGGCGGGAGTCTTAGGGAGTCTCCTCGTGGGAACCGTCCAACCTGTGTTGGTATGGAAACTTGGAGTAAAATGTAAATGATGATGATTATGATGATGATGATGAAATAACTACAAACGATGAGCTAACGTCACAATGCGATAATGATTGCTGCTGTTGCTGCTGCATGCAGCAGCAACACAGTACAGTCAACGGAACTTTGACGGCATTTCGCCGCTTGAAGCTTTTTTCCGTGCATGCAAATAATCACTGTTTTATGCATGCGTTGAACGGTTGGAGTATACCCTCAATTGTTAAACAGAGCAGAAGCATGCCGGCATTGCATGACAATCGCCATAGGAATAGCTATTATCAGTTTTTTAGATGCCGAATGAACGTCATTAAAACTTAAGCGGACTGGCTGCTTCAATCTGAAAAGAAATAATGTGATTTTGAATAACGTTACAATACCGGAGCGAAATAATTTAATTACTTAATTTACTTAAATATACGTGTGTAGTGTGTGTAGTAGAATCTACACACGTAGCCTATCATTACACCATCGTTTAATCTTATTTAGCCTTGATACAGGAAAATTAAACATGCTACAGGTTGTATCAGTTTCCTTTACCTTGTCTCTAACGGCTGTGATGAATCTTTCAATAAAATTCAACGTCACAAGATCGTCTCTTACTCCACTGCTAATTAGAGCCGACGGGATGGACATTCACGCTTTAACGGTATCGTCGTGTGCAATTTCTGTTCGCCCTCGCCGAGAAAGAAACAGGCGCAGTTGTCTGTACTCTCTGTCATATATCAAAATGTAAATCATCGAGGACGCGTGATGCAGTGCCAATTAATGCAATATATATCACGTACTTTCTTTCAAGCGACCATAATAGGCGACTACAATATTAACAGGCCTAGAGCGCAGCTGTGCATGCGTCCTACACAGGGCAGACGCAGCCCCTAATTAGCAAACGTCAAGCGAACAAATATTTATTGTTCAAAATAATTAATAACTAATCAATAGTAGGCTAGCGTTTACTTTAGAACGCTGAAATGCAGCTGTACGTGTATAAGTAAACAGGTATTGTGTAATACACAATAGGTGTACACACAGTGTATAATGACAAGAGGTGTCACTGAGGCAACAGGTATAAAAGGGGTGTGTTGGTACCGGTAGCCTATAGCCTAACAGTGTTTTACGTTATGACGGCTTGTTGTTAATAAAACAGCAGTCTTCGAAAATAATACGAAATATGCTATTTGAAAACTAACATTGCTCAATTCATTATTTTATGTGACAAAGAGATGTGAAATCTGACATCGAAGAGTGCCACAGCGCTCGTTAATACGCGCTACGCTACTATACATTGTATAGCATCCAATGTCTTCTGCAGTCGTCGCATTCCGGTTTTGAGCTCCGCGAACAAATAATTTTCCACGCGCTGTGTCCACATCTAGCTTGCTCGAGTGCTGTCACTGCAGCTGTCGGCGTGCTAAGGACCGCATGCGATTGATAAGGGAGGACCGCACGCAATGAATGAGAAAGAAGAGTATGCAATGGATAAGAATAATTATTAGGGACCGTAAGCAATAACGGATGAGAAAAGTCTGTGTGCAATGGATGAGGAAGGACCGTATAGCAATGGATCAGCAAGGATCGATTGCAATTAAAATCAATGAGAAGGATCGTATGCAACGGATGTGATAGTACCATAAATACACCGTATGCTATTCATTAAATGGCTGACGATCTTACATTAATTTGTTTCTATACCTAATCAGATTGTTTGAATAATAATTATTGCTCGCTAGGATTTGTTATTAATGATTATACGTGCATGTTCAAACATCAGGGTAACAACGATGTCCGAATCTAAGAGGTGGCCCACAAAGAACGCCTCTTCGATTTTTATCTGTAACTATTACAATTAAGATCATGTCAATTAAGATTACCAAAGGACGATAAAAGTGTGCACCTTATATAAACACATGCGTGATCCGTATGACAATTTTAGGTGCCACTGGATGCTTCGCTCGCATATATCACCCTAAAGGTAATAGAATAACATCATGAGTAGTTTTTGTTTTGTGCTAAATGTTGTTCTCATGCTTCTAAGTTCTTAGGTTATCCATCAATCGCCTTTTGTCCCAAACTCGCACACCGAGCCCTCCCCCGATTCTTTCACAGTTCAATTTATAGAAATTTCGTCAACCCCCCCCCCCCACTCGCTCGTGAGTTTTGTTCGGTAGGGATAAGTCTCTGTAAGTACATCCCCCCCTCCCCACTCCAACACTCCGACCCTCCGCTCGCCATATCCTTAGGTGACAGTTGTTCTGCTTTAAAACTGCACAGAAATGAGCAGTACAGTTGTAAACCTTTCTTAAATTATTCCCTGCTGCAATGCACGAAAGGAAACTTAGAAATTTTCTCACTACTTCACTTATTACTTTTGTCAACCATGCTTTAACAACCGATAATTAAGCAATGGACCGCTGACTTTAATAATTTCTCCGCCTTTGTTAACGAAATTATTGCAGAAATTGGTGCAGGGCTTCGAGAGCATGCGGGGGAGCCTTATGGGACGAAAGCTTCCCCCGAAGGCGACTTTTAGTGTTCATATGACGTACATTTTGACAGAGGCTGGGAGCTGGAAGCGGCTGATGGTGGGGGCGGGGCTAGGTGGCTGACTGATAAAAAACAATGATTAACGCACTGCTAAGAAAGACCTAAGCAAATGGCAAGCCCGTGTAGTCTAGTGGTATCATCACTGGACTGCCGTGCTAGAGGTCCGGGGTTCGATCCCCGCTCTAGCTATACAGAGAATTCA
>JAQIWG010006140.1:0-13646 GCA_034695025.1 Chamaedrilus cognettii | reverse complement strand
TTACAAGCAACTGTATTAGTAGAAGATATAAGCGTATCAATGTCAACGTTGTAAAATTCAGCAACTGGTTTAAGTTCTTCCTTGAACGAAAGCGAATGGATTGTACGTATAATGAAATTATTGCTGGATTTCATAATGGCAAAAATCCCTTGGCAAAAATCTTACGTAAAATTATATGACCTCAGGCCAGCATTAAAAATTCTTTTATAGAAGTGGTTTAACAGAACTTGCTCAAATAAACATTTAATGATGTGTCGCTGTAAAACAAAAATTCAGTTTGCTCTTTCTCTACCAATATCTTCCAAACTGAATAAAAATGGCTACAAATATTTTAATCTACATATAACTGCTGCCCGTATTAATTTTAACAAATTTAGACCATCTGCACATAAACGTGTGGAACCATATACCGGAGGATATCAGATCGACTAAGTCCCTCTTCTTTAAATCCAGGCTTAAAACTCATTTTTTCAAATCCATTTTCTGCATGTAGTCTGCTGCACTTCTCCCGTACCTACGATTCAAGCAAATGATGTCTTTCCATCTCCGTTTGCATGACATATTTTTGGTGCGTTAAAAGTGCAATATACATACATACATACATAAAAATGTTCACAATTTCTCAATTAATTATCAACAGATAATTCATCTGCACACAATACAATTACCCTATCAAAGGGCGGTAGACAACTGCACAATACAATTCCCAGTGATAGATACGCACATTGACGATGGCCTCACAGGTCTGCGGCATGTCGGTGATGATACCGTCAGTGAGGATAAGCAGAATGAAGTAGTGGTCACCCTTTGCGCCCCCCGCAGAACTCGCTATCCTACATACAACGACAATCCAATGCATGGAAACGTTGTGTTCTAACTATAAATATATTTGTTTATTGGTACGCGACAGATATCCCAAATGACATTCACAAGAACAGGCCTAGTTCAAACAACCAAAGCCAAACAATAATCCTAAACTAGTACTGAATGCAGACCACATGTAGACTGTGACTACCAGTATACACCAGTAACGCAGTTAAAAGTATCACCGGCACACCCCAGTCTAATGTCCAGCCTACTCGATAGGATTATGATTTCTCTTTCTGAGGCCGCAAAGCCCGTAAGGCACAACCCTCCTAATTATTTCATTTATTTTTTGCTGTTGTCTTGATTAAGTCCCACCTACTAAAACAGACCAGGAGGAGGAACTCAAGACATGTTTTTAAGCTTATCTCAGTTGTATTCTCAGTTGTGTTCAAATGATTAGATCAACTGATTGGACAAATTCAATTGATTGGAGTTGGATCAATCGGGATCTCAGTTGCATTCAAATGCGCTACACAAAACAATACATCAAAATGATATAAAAACTACACTAAAAATAAAAGTAACAAATTGAAATGTTCATAATGAAAACGAAATATTAAGAAGGCTAACCACTAATTATTAATAAAAATATTAACTATTAGTTAAATATTAATGATCAATGTCAATATGGATTGATTAGACAAATATTGTAATTGAAACAAATTGCTCCACCTGGCGACATGGTTGATGACGGGCGCAAAGTTGGTCGGTCCGTAGAGCTGGACCGCCTGCAGGGTGCGGTAGTACGCCTGAATCACGCCGTCGACCCCCTGACAGTACGGGTTCGTCGGATGCCCATTCTGCGCATCAACACTATCTAGTGACCGATATATTCAAACATGAATGGCACTCCTCAATATCATCCTAATTCTCAAGGATTCAATTCCCGATTTAACATTTTATCATAAATTTAAGCAAACAAACAAATATGGACTGAACTGCTAAAGTAGCTAACTAACCGGCTTTTTGCCGTCTGCTCTGTTAATGTCCATGTTTTCACACGGATCACTAACAACATATAAATAGAATATCATACAAAAACACAACTTTCAATCAAGTGCTAACACAGTACAGAGCAAGTGTATCAGTGATTTCGATCAAATTTCACATTTCATACAAGAATATAGATTTTCATCAGCTGTGAAGTTGTATGAAAAATTACCAGAAATAGTTCGTGCGAAACACGTCCGTCCGGGGGGATCTTTGCTCCAAATCCCAGCGCAGGAAACAGCTTGTCTCTGAAACACAGAATATATTATTACACAAACCAAACAATATATATATTGCCATCAAAAACTTGCCATTAAATGGCATTTTTAACCACTGCTGGACTAAGAAGCAATGCAATAGACTGCAAGAAGCACTCACATACTCCCTTAGCCCTAAAATACATCACTAGGGCCAACACCCTATACCGTTAGGACATACGCCATAATTATCTTACACTAACGCACCAACGCCACGCTGTGCAATACGCTGCACAAGTTACACGGCAGACTAAGTAGCTCTCACGTGTCGTAGTCCTGGATGATCTCGCCGACAGAGCGCAGTGCACGCGCGTACAAGTTGGGTTTGTGCGGGTCGAGGTAGTGCAGCGAGGTCGGCTGACGCGGGTCGCCATTGGACGCCGTGAAGTCCACAGCGATCGTGCAATGGACCTGTGTCCTGTGCACACAACCACTACATGCAGTGGACCTGTGTATTGCGCACACAACCCCTCCATGCAGTGGACCTGCGTCCTGCAACAGATAACCGCTGCGTACAGGCTAGCGGCAAACATGGCTACTGAATCCTTAATCCCACCACTACTCGCTCAACAAAAATCTGTTAACCAATCAGAAACTTGCTGCATTCTGTTGATTCATCTGACATTTTATTTCAAACTCAAAACAAAATAATTTGGACCAAGAGACTTCTTCTAAAACTCCATCAAACTGTTTTGATTTGATTATGAAGCTAATCATAAAGGTAATGAAGACAATACAAGCCTAATAATCAGGGTAAAAACATAGCAAAACCTGTCTCTCATTACTATAAAACTGTGCATGCGTCTGTCCAAATTTTAGATTTCGTGTCAGTGAAACTGTGCCTATAAAAAACACAAAGATGACTTGCAGACTGCATCAAATCATCAGTATACAATTTGTGATTGTAAGCACGTCTCTATTCAAAAGAAGCGAGTACACGCTGGCTGTGCGCTCACCCTCCTTTGATGTAGTCGACGAAGGAAGCAACCTGCTCCACTCGACAGATCATCAGCTTCACGATACCGGAGTTGGAGTACTTGCTGCCCTTGCGCGCCTTCTTCTTCTCGTCGATGCACTGCGCCACAACAGCGCAACGTCTCTTTTACACTGACATTTACAATACATTCAAGAAAGATATTCTTAGCCAGTTTATTTTGTATATCTTTATTTACCATGAACATGAACATCATCAATATAATAACAATATGACAAGCTTTAAAAAAAGCAAAACACATAGAATAAATTACGCCATAAAAATTAATTTTTTATTACAAACATCAATCATATAAAAGAATAGCATGCAAATTCATATGAAAATACAAATAACTACTATCAAGCAAAACCAGAAAATATACAAGATAGAAAAACGAAAAACAGAACTGAAATCCTTTAATTGTCAGTAAAATGTGACAGCAATCAGGGGTGCAGCGGCCTATGGAATGGTGAGGAAACGTCACACAACGAACAATGTCGGACATGGGTGTCTCCACCATAAGAAAAGAAAAAGCCTCTAGCGATGTAAATTTTATATCCTACCTACATAGTCCCCACCACCAAATATGCGGCTACGTACCCGACATCAATTAGGATCATGCACATAATACACTGAATATTAACTGCCATATATAGTAGCAATAAATTTACAATAAGACAGTTACAATAGAAACAATGCAGAAGGAGCTCAGACCTCGTAATCATTACCAGCACAAGGTCCTCGTCGCAACTCTGCTATTGATGTCTTGAACGTTCCAATGAGTTCATGCCTGCACGATAACATTCAATAGATCAATTTTCAATAGAAGTTATATGCAGATCATTTATATGAAAGAAACCTTCAACAAGGATTTAAAAAGTCAATAATTCCCATTTTCTTAACAGAGGCTATCACAATAAACGTGATGCATCACAATATATGATTGGGAGACAGTATATCGTTGTCATTGTATTCCATGTCATTGCCCAAAACCCCAAAAAAAGACAAATTGATAGAGCCATAGAAATCAAACACAAAATAACAAATGCTGATAAAACTTGCAAAACATCATCTATAAATAAACAAACTTGGCACCCTGTAGGCAGTAAAGAAACCCTGGAAGGACATTTGCACAGCTTCACAAATAAGGAGTATAATTTTAAAAGAAATTACTGAGGTCCAAATAATTTCAGTTTAAATACAACAAACGAGAACTAGCTACTTACGATCCACTTTTGTTCCAGTCAAAGCAGGAAACCTCCAAAGTCCTGAAAATATTTGAAAGAATTTAAGGCTAATGTCATTCCTATTTTCAATCAATTTCTTTAATGGATTTTTGGAACGTAAAACTTTTATGATAAATTTGTTTAACAAAATTGACTAATTCACTCAATACCAGATCAAATAATCATCTTGATCCAATGAATACGCTTTGCCTACTGCTACACTTAATGCGGCATACATATTCTACACAAATTAAATCGCTGTAACACAAATTTATCCCTGTAACAACTGAGTGAATAAACTGGTGGACCTGTCGTAGTCCCCATTGCAGAGAGTTCTGATGGGCAGTGTGAACTGTTTCCAAGTGGGGTTCAGCGTTTTCATGATCACCTCCGTCCGGTGAACCACCGTAAAGCTAAACAAATGGAAAATGAACTAATGCCAAAAAGATGATTAAACGCATCTAATTCTTAAACTCAATACATCACATCAGCGCATAATGCACACTGCGGTCTATCAATAACCTCATACTTCAAGTACAACGCAGCGCACAATGTTGGCGATCATCGTGCGCATCAAAAACATATGGCATTCAGCTATGTCGCGCAAGATATATCATTCGCTATTATTATATATCATTCGGTAAAGCATAAGGCATACGGTCAGAGCGCAAGCATACTATCCCTGCGGAATCAACATAATGTTCCTTCTATCGGCAAAAACTGTTTGTCCAGGAAAGTCCCTAGTACTACTCAAGGTATGAGCGCCTTTAGCATAGAAATTGTAACTAATTTCGCAAGAAAATAAGATCAAGAGCTGGATGTAACCTTCCATCTTCATTGGCCCTGCTGAACTGCAGAAAGGGATCGGACTTGCCAAAGAAATCCTTTTTATCCAGTTTGACGGCACTAAATTGCAGTGTGACTTCATCCTGACACACACAGCAGCAAACAAACTAAGTCACGCCTGCCCGCCCTCTTACGAATAAATTAATCGAACCCGAAAAAAGAGCTCTGCAACAGTTGCAAACAAAAAAGGATGACTAGCAGTCAAAATTGTGTCCAAACAATTATTAAATGCTCTCATCACCAAATCTAGTCCGAATTACTAAACGACATAAAACAAAAATACTGCAACATTACACTGTAAGATTTCTTTAAAATGCCTGACGACTCTTGCGCTGGAATTCCTACAAAACACAACCTTGCTTAGACATTTGCAGGAACTGTATAAAAACTTGCATGAAAGAAATAACAAAATAATATAATCTACATCAACCCAAATCTTTGAAGAAAAGGTATCAGAACTTGCCTTGCACGAGCTGAGCTCTTCAGCCGACACTAGTCAAAGAAACAAACATAACAAATAAACTTTTTTAAAGTGAAAATATTCATCGAAAGTGAAACCATTGCGTTTACATTCAAAAAGAAACAATTGTATTGTAGTTGACAATTTCTATTCATATGCACAGCATTCATATACATCACACAAAATTAAACAATATGTCATTGCCATGAAATTCAAAGCTTCACAATGTCCTATGACAACATTCAGTTGCTCAAGAATCTATTGAAGATCTATCAAAGATCTATTGAAAACATCAGTAAGAAAGCCAAGCAGCATTTCTAGCATTGTAGAATTATGCGATTGATACACAATGCATCGATACATCATACGTTGATGATAAAACTCATAAATCCATATTATTACAGCAATTACATATTAGAAGCTTGTTTAGCTTAAAAATTGAGTACATTGACAAGAATACGTGATCAACTGAATCTCTTACAGATAATGTGGCCACTGTCTCGCTTTGGGCCTCTGTAGGACAAAAACAAACAGATTATATTCAAATATTGATTCGCAAAATCACAAATTAGACTTCGTCTTGATAAAAATGAAGAGTAAGGCACCGCAGTGTAGTGCTTAAGGCGTCAGACTGGGAGTCCAGAGACCTGGGTTCAATTTCCCACGCTGGCAATGAAACCATACATTACAGGCCCTTCAGCACGGCTGTTAAACATACAATTGTCGCTAACTGATAATCATTGTCCAGGATAATTAGTTATTCTTGTTGGCGCCAAGAAGGATATCCGGTCGTAAAAATCCAGCCCAATATAATGTGTGTTCAGAAATATATGTATAACATGTGCAAGAAAAGCTTCAGCATGTCAGAATGCAATGAGTGCAAGGCTCTTTGGCACAATGAACAATTAATTTCAAGACTCAAGTCAAATCATATTCCATCAATTAAAGATCAAATTCAAAGCAGAACATCACGATAAGCATTATTTACTTAATACGCCAGATATTCTGAAATCATTTAACCATAGGCATCTTCACTAAAAGGCAAGATAGAGCAGCCAAATAAAAATCAGATTAGATTATAAGCAAAGAGTTCTGAGTGAAGATCCGTCTTACTTGAGAGGGCGCTTGAGTCTCGTTGAGCTCACTATCTCCCCCACTGTGCATTCCATCGAGCCAAGGAAATCCTGTCCAACGTTTACACCGATATCATTGCTCGAAAATTTTTATATATTAGCCGAAATTAAATACTACATCGTTTGCAATAAGTAGACTCAAATTTACTCAAGAATTCAATTTTTTAGTAATTATACGCTACATAATTGATGAATTTAACATCATTGTCACTAAAAAGTTTTCATTTCAGGCAACACACAGATTTTCAATTAATAAAATCTTGACGAAGAACTGCCATGGAACTGCCAAACAGGCCATGGATGCAAACAAACTGAGAATAATTTTTATCAGTACAATATTTATCTGTCTGCAATGCAAGATGCTATGCTATGCAAAAATGCAGGCCAAATATACAGCATTGATGCAGCCTCCCGCTCTGCTAGGCCTACCAAACAATATTTAGCCTACATGGACATCAAAGATTTGATGCACAGATTGTCTATATCCATTCCCTATATAGAAACATGCCACGATGAGCTGTGTGGATGAGCTCAAGCGTCTAGAAGGAGATCAAAGTGCATTGCACTTAACTATACATCACTAGAAGTGTTTGCTTGTAGCCAGCAGTCACTCACTAGGCCTGAGCCGTAGGAGCACAATAAATAAGCAATAACCACTGAGCCAACCAAATATTAAATGTCATCCATGTAATAATGGATGTCACAATTATGTCTGCAGTGTATGATCGTTGTCTTCTGTTTAACAATGAAAGAACAATTCTGTTTACAAGATGAAATTACACAACTAGGTTGTCATATATCGTGATGAAGTCTTGTCAACGTAGCAGCATATTCCACTATATATACAATATTTCCATACATTTTATATTTTTCACATCTACGATTCAAGCTAACGATGTTTTTCTATCTCAGTTTGCATGCTATATTTTGGCGCGTCACAGATGCCGTTTAAAAAAATATACACATAGCCTACATAGCAAGTGAAAGGCATCTGTACGCCAAGTGCTTCATGAGCACATTACAACACTTGCACAATTGAATTAACACTTTTTATCTATTGGCATACAACCATACGTCTAAGAATGATTATATCAGAAGAGAGTTCTGAAAAAAAATAAAGATCACTAGAGATGTCAATCATAATCACGCAGTTCAAACATTTAACAAATTTAACATAGAACTAACCCTTTATCAAAATAATCCATGCAAATTACTTGTAATTAAATTTTAAAGAACACAACTCACATGCTTCCTTAGATCATGGCTATCACAATCAACGTCGTATCTGAAAGTAACAAATTCCACATTTAATTTATAAATAGTGACGTATACGGGTAGTGGCATAACATTACTTAGTAATTTGATCATAAATATAATGGCATAAAACAATTTGATACATTACATGATACACTTGATACGTCTTACATTTCTTTGAACAATTATCAATTAAATCTATCAAAATCTCATTATTTCAAAGTTGAAAAGATTGATGAGGAAATTTAGGAAAGTGCTTACAATTCAAACTTGAGCTTCTGCGACTCCTCAAAGAAGTAGTCAACAATAAACTTGCGCACAAAGTCAGGGTTCAGGTTGTCCCAGATGATCTCTGTGCGCCCCACCTGTACCACAGTCGCATAGGAAATCATCCTTTGCTCTGTATGCAACCTTATACGATATTGCAAAGCTCACAGCAAACGTATTTTTGGGGGTTTCTAATTTTTTATCTATTCTATTCAAGAATGAGCAATAGAAACCCATTGATATAACCCATACATAAAACCAATAGATAGAACCCATAGATATAATCCATAGATAAAACACATACATATAACTCATAGAAAAAAACCCATAGATAAAACCCATAGATAAAACCCATAGGTAAAACCCATAGATAAAACCCATAGATAAAACCCATAGGTAAAACCCATGGATAAAACCCATAGATAAAACCCATCGATTGAGTACACTGTCTTTCTATGTCCTATGTTTCAAATTAAGCCAATAAAATTTCTTGAAACGATGGGAGCGGAAGTATCATATTGCAAGTCACTGACACATGGGTTCTGGTTCATAAAATGCCCTACAGGTTATCAGTGGTGTAGCTCTGTTCTATCACAGGATCTTTACTTTTCACAAAACCATCCTTTACTTCAATTCATTATCAGTGAGCATATTAAATTAACCTAGCAAAAAATCAAAGTCTAATCTACAGTTCTAAGAAAGGACTTTGCACCTGAAATTTCAAAGCTTTACTGAATTTGCAACTCGGATTGTAATAGAAAGACTCGCAACGCATGATAAACCCCTAACCTAGTATGGTGGAGCTGTTTGTTATTAGACGTCACTCCATGAAATCATGTGAGAAAGGAATTGAGTACAGCGTATGTGTACAACTGGACGTGACCGGACTTTTTATTAAACTTAACACCTAAGGTACATGAATTACATTGTGCACGGCTAAGATTTTCAAGGAATTATTTACTGGTGTCACTGTGCAGTGCATTTAGTTGTAAAAATTTCTTTAAATCTGTATTGCTTCGAATAATGAAACATCATAGCACTTGTTATAACTTTATACATCATGATAACATGTCAAGAGTTGAAAGTTTGACCTACATGTACATAAGATTTTGCTAAAGCATCGTATAAAATGGAGATTATTAATTATGTTCCGATGTTGATCTTTCAAGATAATAAAGTACTGTACCATAACCATGTCAATATTTGGAGCGCAGATAGAATTGCATAGTAAACTGAGGTGCTATGTACAATGTTCAGCATTACAATCAACCGATCTAGACCAGCACTCTCTAGATACACAACAACTTCAAACCTAGTCAACTGGTCCAAGCAGGAAATTCAATCTTGCTGACATCATATTCACCATGCATGAGATATTTTAGCATGAAACAACTGTATTAATCTCACCTCTCTCCATTCCTCAGAGGCAAACTGCTTGATGTACATTACACAGACTGAACACAGACAGAAAACACTATTCTTCAGCTTCTTAAAATCAGTCAAATAAATGGTAGTAAGACTATTCGCATGACACTGCTAACACTTTGAATTGATGCAGAATCTGATCTGAGAAATAATACAGTCAAGATGATATGTCAAAATAAAAAGAATTTACTAAATTTATGATTCCATGCTGAACAATTTTTGATAATTTTTAGATGTTAAATAACGTTCTCGCTTTTGTCTAAATAATTTTCAGAATTATTATAAAATATATGAGTAGTGGTAATAACAGTAGAAGCGAAAAATGTTCACTCGTGCGCTTCCTACAAGCGAAAAATTAATTGGCGCGGTGAGAAGTTCATTGCACAATAGTCAAAATACAATAATCATCAAACGCTCGACGGCACCCTATCAAATAGAAATCGTTATTAGTCAAGTGCATACTTAAACTAAAACAGCTCTCAATCTAATAGCCCATCCATAATGTAGCCCCCTAATACACTTCATGTATTCACTAATTCTGTACTATAATTAGCAATTAGTCTTCAATAAATATATGTATACAATATATATACAATACACTATCACATCGTTTCCTGCAGGCTAAGCTTACTTGGATCAGACTTTGATGTAATATCCATATCGAGCAAGTTTCTACAAAATGCAAGACTCAAATGAGCCTAAGGCAGAGCATGAGAGCAAAGCCAATGCAGCAATCAGGAGAATAGGTCAATACTAAATAGTGTATAGTAAATACACACGAAGTAAAGCATTCTATTACACCTTCATGTATCTTAAATTAGCAACTTCAATATTTATCAATCAAATTAAGTTCAGAACAGAAAATTAAATGTTTAATTAACCAACATTACATTGTACTAAAGGATATTTTATATTCATATTCTGATACGAATCACGGAGTACTTCAGCCAGATTATTAGCGAAGCAGGCTCAACCTACGTGTATATGAATAATATACAGTGAAAATTGATCTCATCATAAAAACTAAATATTAAGCGAATCATCATTGGCATTAGATGGATAAATGGAATCCTTACCGACACGAGATTGATATTTCCACCTGTGTTGTCGGCACTGCAATGGTTCCCGGCGTAAACTGCTGAGCAGCCATCTTGTAATCTATCACTGTTGCTCAACGCGTGATATGAGCTAAACTCGCAACGGACCTGCAAATATATGGTCTGTGTAGCTAGACATAACTTATAGTAATCATTCAATATTCGCAGTAATAGCAGTACAATCAATGCCGGTAACAGTTTAATGGTTTAACAGTAAATCAAATGCCGCAAATCATAAAAAGTACCGTTAACTACCATACAGTACGTAATGGAGGTCTCCTAAAATATAATACACATTTCTGGTACTGTTAAATAACACTAGATCAAGAGTTAGCATCGATCTATCATTGGCCTAAGAGCAAATGCAGCTCTAATCCGTTATACACAAATTATAGCTGACGTTGCTGCACCTTGGCCTACGCGCTGATCGCTCTACCGTTGGTGGTACAGCACTAGGAAGTAGGAACTATGGCCTGCTGTACTGGGACATTGGGTAAGTCCAAATACCCCAATACCGCACGCCATTAGGGTATTGGGGAGCTAATGTGGTAATCACGTCATTACAACAGCAGGCTTCCACAAAATTATACACAATACTACTCAAAACATCGAACTGTCTCTCTGCGTTATCAATACAGCCGCGGTTTAGACTACCGTTACAATAAGGATATTGCTTGAAGCAAAATACAATATTATTAGGCTCACGTGAAATTTGCTACAGGCTCCTAGTGTTGTAAATCCCTAACAACAAACCACTGACATGTAACCTACCTCCCCAGTCTCTTCTTTTATTCCGTGTAAACAGAGAGCAGCCTAATGCGCACAGCCAACCGCTGCTGAATATTCATGCAGCAATGACGGCAACAGGGCACCAAGGACGGATCCAGGGGGGATGAGGGGGCTGCATGCCCCCCCCACCAGCATAAAAAAAAATTGTAGTAAAAAAAAATTCTCCTAAGACAGTGGCCGATGTTACGAAGAGCGGTGTAAAAATGTGTGATGCTTGAAATGTTGTGAAATAAAGGTTTAGATAAGTAGCAAAATGCACCAGAAGGCTGGTCTGGAAACATAAACATGGTTATGGATAGAGATCGATTTGATACGTGGCACAAAAAGTTTCGTCAGCAACCCCCCCTTCCCCCCTTCATGGGTTCATTTCGGAAGGAAAATCTGGTGGACATGTACATGGCTATAGAAATTCACCCCCCCGCGCCCCCACCAACGAATTCTAGCTCCGCCCTTGCAGGGCACTGACTAGCGAAAGACCGCAGCAGGCGCCCGACCCAACAGTGAAGGCTTCGATTGTGAAAGCGTATCCGATTCTTGCGCAAGAAATATGTCTGGCGCATAAAATTGCGCCAATCGACATCTTACCGCGAATCTATTGCCTCACTTCCAAGAATTCATTCGACTGTGTTCCTTGTAGTACACAAAATAGTAAATCAGCTGAAGCATACGCAAAAATCGTACGCGACTCTGATTATTGTAATAATTCTATAGGATTACGCTTAACATAATTATGTAACACTAACACCGTTGTTCACTATATTATACGGGATCGGGTGCTGTACTAGGCTTAAGCGAGTAGATTTTAAATTGTACTCGGCAGCTTTAAACTTACAATGTAAAAGCTTGAATGTAATTTTACATTAACGCATTATGTCAATTAACGTTCAATCTCGCCGTTTGTTATTTTCAAAGTTCTAACTTATATTCATCATTCGTTAATTATAGTTCGATCATGCCGGACGGCAAGAATTAGGCCTAACTAGGCAGCCGTTAGATAAAACCACGCTCTTTTATATTCCACGTGCTGCGTGATCAGCTAACGAGACATGCCCAAGGGCATAGATATCAATTATGCCCAGGGTCGCCGATCAGCTGATCGCCTCGCGCACCGCGGCAAGAATGACGTCAGTCGTGGACGTGACGTCATCCTCTAGCCGTAGGCCTACGTCACGTGACTTCAACTTCAACTTCACTACTGCACTCCACCCTAAAGCATAATTTTTTGCAGTGCGCACAAATTTTAAAGAAAAAATCTACTTTGTGGACAACGTCATCTTGAATGAATTCAAGGATGGCTGTTTAAAGATAGTGGGTGAGACGGAATTCCAATCTGATATGGTTCTAGGTAGAAATGAATTACGATGAGCATTCGTATTTAAACGTGGAATTAGATAATATAAATTATTTACTTGAGTATCAATTGAACTTTGAGGTATCATAAGATTGCCTAGGGTTAGATGTACTAAATTATTCTGAACTTTGTAAAAACAAAAACTTTTTTAGACTTGCCAGACAAACATTTCGTCACGTGACTGACCCAGTTTCGTTATGGTTATAAACGGAATTCACAAACTTCTTCGAGAAATAAATCCATATAAAGCTAGTGATCCAGATGAAATTAAACAAAGAGTTTTAAAGGAATTACATTGTCAAGTAGTTCATATTCTGCAGATTGTTTTCATAAAGTCACTACAGGTGATGTGCCAGTTGATTGGGAAATGCTAACGTAGCACCAATATATAAGAAAAAGGGTTCGAAATCAGTTGCTTAAAATTATCGTCCAATATCGTTGACATGCATATGTAGTAAGTTAATGGAACATTGTTGTTTCAAACATTATAATGCATGCCGATCGAAACAATATCTTAAAAATTAATCAACGTGGTTTTAGAGGAAATTATCTTGTGAAACAAATTCTGACATTCATTCAAGAACTGCATAATAATATTCAAAAGGGGTTTGAGACTGATATTATTATATTAGACTTTGCTAAAGCTTTTGATAAGGTGTCTCACAATCGATTACTTTTTAAGCTTGACTATTACGGCCTAAACGTGGAAGT
>JAQIWG010006139.1:0-13647 GCA_034695025.1 Chamaedrilus cognettii | reverse complement strand
CGCGTATTAGATGCGTATTAGACGCGTATTAGACGCGTATTGGACGCGTATTAGACGCGTATTAGATGCGTATTAGACTTACTCGCTGACTATTACGGTGCCAAGGATCACTATTGTAATGTGTATGCAACTGTCATGCTGGAAATAAAAGAAGACCCTTTTTTCCAATTCAACTAAAATAACAACATAACATAGCCACCACGAAGTATTCTCGCACAGCGCGATTGTACCAGTTGTATAATTTTTGCTTGATTTCGTTCTGTGTTATTGATTTATTTCTGTATTCTGACGAATAAACACACATACAAATAAATACAATATTAATTGCATAATATATTCATTATAGACACGGTGACTGTACAGATAATCGGTTCAATTTTACCTCTTGGTAAAATAACAATGCAGGTAGACTGGAAAAGGACGAATTTGACCGGCTACATTTGAGGAACTAAATTGAACAATTAGACATTATTGGAACTAAAGTGGTCAGCCTGAATTGGTCACCCTGAATTGGCAGCGGTAAGATCGCCCTGCACTAGATTCCCCTCATCCCCTGTAATAGTACACGAGACTTTCTACACATTATGGTCTATGACAGCCTATCGACATAATAATTTGAGCGCAAATAAAAAATTTTCCTTAAATTTTTTTTGATAGGGACACATTTTTACATTTTTTCCGACATGACGTGTGGAAGTACATTGGTCCCTATGATTGAGATATTTCACAATGTTGACCGAATTGTATTGGCCCCACCAATGACAAGAAGATGTCATTCAGTATCGAAAATGTTCCTTCGTGTTGTTGTGTTGTTTAATCGCCAATCCACTACCATTCCCCCATTATCCTACTAGCGCCGCTGATGCCGTGGACAAAATGATGTATTGCATAACGGTGATCCTTGACCCCATCGGTGGCGGTTTCAGTTCTCACAAACAGGGTGGTCCCTGGATTGCGGACCGAAGGACTAAACTGTATAATTTTGGTTTGAAACTTTTCGAACGGGGGATTGGGGGGGAGCGGACGAAAGTTGGCGAGATCATGCTTAGCAGTGCTGTTTCTTTTTGAAGGCCATTCTTAATGTTGTTTATTTTTAACCTTAGGGTTTTTTCGGGGAACTCAACATTTTTAGGTGGACCAAAGAATTCTAAACAGGGGCTTGGAGGGGGATGGACTTAATTGGACGAAACGGAGAGGGCTTGTGGGGAATTGAAGAGGCTAGGCCTACTAACTTAAACTGGGGGGGTTTCAAATCCAAACAGGGTCAAATTTAGCCCACCAAGCCCCCCGTGTAACCGCTACTGTACCCCATAACCCTTGATTCGCCAGCGAAGGTGATTCTTTCATCACGAGATCCATTTGGGCGTGGACGCTGGGCAGCGCTGATAGGCTGACCTTTCGTGACCTGACCCGATTTGACCCGGACTGCCCGCCGACAGATGGCCTATTGCTGGTTCCGTTCTCTATTGTTGGGCCAGTCTGTACTGAAATAGGCGAGCGTCCCGCTCAGTCTGCGCCAGGGTTCTCACTTTTGGAGCAATTGCTCTGAAGTGGAGTAAGTGAGGATCTGATGGTAGTCGTGGAGCAATGGCAAAATGAAGCAATTATGGAGCAATTTAGGTATTTGAGGACTAAAATGGAGCAGGGGAGCAATTGTGGTCCTTATGGAGCAATTGAGGTATGCGTAGAGCTATTTTTATATTTTGTGCAGCAATTGCGTATGAAGCTTTAAAAATGAATTTTAACTAGAAAATTGTGCCAAATGAGAATAAAAAGGAAAAAATTCACGTTTTTCTCCTCTGCTTGCCCCCCTGTTGGTAGTTACTTTCGGGGTGGAAACGTCTCTGTCAGGACCTCTCTCTCCCCCCTCCCCTCTACTCGTGAGCAATTTGGGATGGAAAAAGTCAGATTTTGCTTGACATGCGTATGCTAATGAAGAGCGGAGCAATTTCGATCAAGATGGAACTATTTGGCCATGTCTATGGAGCTAAATTATTGATGTCTAGTGAGAACACTGGTCTGCGCCCACTTTGTACTCTAATTATTGTGTAATGATCAGAGGCGTTCACACCCACGCGATTTGCTCTGTAGATAATTTAGGTATCGAGAACGGGATGAGAAATTAGTCTTTGTTTTAGGCGCAACAAACTTTTTGCATCCAAATCGGGCCTAAATTGTGAAATAACTGAATAAAAAAGTCGCATCGTTTTCGTGGCATTGAAAAAAGAAAAAGTCGCTTCATGTAATTTCAAATTAAATACAACAGGTCTCTACAGAATTTAATTTTGCAGGGCCTGAGATATGAATGAGATTTTTGTCCGGCATAAGTTTGACAAAACGATGATTGTTGTAATATTATTATTTTATTTGGAAGAAACGCCCAGAAAGCAATTTGGTATGTAACAAATGAACATATGACTTGCAGCTGTTCCAGCAAACGACAAACTGATAAATTGACAAGACTATTTTTATAATTATTTCTGAAAAAGAAGAATGTTGTAAGCATTGACATTCTTTTAAATTTTACCTTCATTTTTAAATTAGCGTGCCAGTGACTGTTTGAGACTGTAGCGTAATTGGTGTGTAATTCGTAATTGGTGTGTAATTCGTAATTGGTGTGTAATTCGTAATTGGTCTGTAATTCGTAATTGGTGTGTAATTCGTAATTGGTGTGTAATTCGTAATTGGTGTGTAATTCGTATATTCGTAATTCCGACGTTGTAGTGAATATAATTGTAATAGATCCCTTGTAGGCTAGATGGTTACCTCGAAGCCTGTTGCCTGTTCACGAACCAAACTGTTCCTCACGTCTCAGCGTGCTCTCCAGCTATCCACCAGATTTCTATCAATTGATTTTCTACACGACCAAGAGTTCCACACGTCTCATATTCAGGACAATAAATGGATTTCATTTTCTGATAGAGTTGCCGCTGTTCGCTGCGGTATACAGGGTAATACACTGAGTGTGCGTGACGGGTTGTTTGATTGCGGTCGGAGCAGTGAATTGTCAAGTTGACATAACATTTTATTGTCGTCCTCGCTGTAGCAGTAAACCTCTAGGCTAGGCTATCACGACAATGTACAATGTAGTGTGTGCTCTGTACGTTGCAGCAATTTGACCTACATCGGGATAAAAATATTATTTTAGACTTAGGCCAAGAATAGTCATCACAGAACGCATCCTTTGAGATGTGGGTTTGGAGGGGAATGGAGAAAATTAGCTGGACAGAGAAAAGAACAAACGAGGAGGCGAGAGTTGGGAAAAAAAGAGCACTACTGAACATCATTGTGCAGAGAAAGAAAAAATGCATTGGGCACGTAGTGTGAGGAGAGGGATTGATGAGAGAAATACTGGAGGGAAGAATTGAGGGCAAGAGGACGAGGGGAAGGAAGTGAGTGGGAATGATAGATGAGACACTGGAAAGAAAATCACACGGAAATATGAAGAGAATGGAGGAGAACCGCCAGATGTGGAGAGGTTGGATGCCAGGGACCAGTGCACTGGAGAGAGAGACTTAGGTCGTTGAAAATAGTTAGTTGTAGATTGTGCAGTTAGCCAAGCATCAGCTAAAGCTGTGGTCTTTGTTTCTATGTGTTACAGTGTACATGTAGATATGTACATGTAGATATATGTTAAGTCAAATTTTGGTGTTCCTTAAATTTAGATAAGCATGTATGGTGACAGTTGCACTAGCTTGACTGTGAGAGTGTGGGTCCTCTGACAAATTGTTTCAGTAGACTCAAAGATTGTTATTCTCTGACAAATGCAGTAGACTCACCAGATAGACAGGTCCCCGATGACCTCCGCGGACGCCGAAACAAACTTTGAACTCCTATTATTATTAGACTATAATATTGTTATGTTAAAGTATTTTAAATCATCACTATTAATATTCTTGTGTGCTGTAGTATTTGTTGCATTATAAGTATATAAATAGAATGATTGAGCTCAGTATCAATGAGACTGGACCTATTCATCTTGATCCAATGACGCCTTGTTTGACCAAGATTAGGGGCCAGAGGTCGCCACTGTTCCAATGAAAAATGTTGCCATTCAGATCTCTCCATGACCCGCAACGTGCCTCTATTATTATGAAGGCGAGTCCCATACAGAGTGCTTTTCTGGCAGATCTTTCACCCATATTTCGTTCCCTTTCACCCATATTTCGCCCCCTTTCAACCGTATTCCGCCCCCTTCGACGGTTTCACTCATATTCCGCCCTCTTTCTCCACTTATATTTTGCCAACTTTTGAACAAAGATCACCGCAAGCATGACCTTTAAGCCTTCCGGGTGACATACAAATTTCAAAAATAGCTTCTCTGTTGAAAACTGAGAAAGCGAGTCTAAGGTTTGAAGGTTTACTGATTGAATCAAAATTTGATAATATACAGTAGGCCTAATCAAACAACGTTAACAAGATTGCTTTGGTTGATAATTGTTCAATGATGATTCATGAACATAATGTGTTATTATCTACGGATATAAATCATTTGACATGACTATAATGACACAACTACTATGTCAAAATTAGTTGAATTGTAAATGTGTCAAAATGTTTGTCAAATTTGTTAGCAAATTGGATCGTAAAAAAATATCTCCTGGTTGAACTATATCCAATCCTGCAAACCTGCATTAAAGTAACCCTTTCAAAGGGCTTTAATAAATAATGTTTGCAAGTTCTTTTCAAATGTTGAAGAACCAGTAAATAATTTAAAGCTCTTTTTATGCACGGCAGTCTCATAATTAGGATATCCTGTAACCAGGCATCGTATCAGGGACCGTGTAGCAGGCCTACTGGGTATCACCACAGAAATAGAAGCCTAGAACAGGCGTGCATGAACTTCTCAATGCTGTAGAAGGATCTTTTAAGAAAAAATGGAAGTTGATTTGAATTATGGGTAATCACTTTGAACTATTGCGATTGGATTTGTGTAGGTCATGACCCTGTCAATCAGGTTGTGGATGGTGTTAATTGGTGTGCCCTGCGGGGAAAAGCCCCGACCCCGTTATCTCCATACGTGCCTCAATATGCAGCATATACTCCCCATCACACATTATAGTCATAAGAGTTATTGTAAAATATTTCAGCAAACGTTTGATGACCTTTTGCAATATTATCTTATGCTGACGATTATGATAGCTTAGACCACTTGACCATCGTTGATTGATTTTTAAAGGAGCAGTTCAAAGAACCTTGCTGCTCTTGCAGACTTGCAGCATAGCACCGTGGGATTGAGTGATCCTTTATGCGCTTGAACTGCTTGACAGGATAATAATTTACCTACTGCAGTGTTGAAGAGCTTGCCAACAGACCTTCGAAGCCAGGCGACTACAATGCCATCATGTCCGTCTCTAAACTTGATTCACACGACCTTTTAACATAGCGTGAGGCGTGGGCAATCTAGAGTTTAGCATATTGTCGTTGCGTTGTGAAATGTTAACAGTAAGTAGGTGCTGAATGGTTCTTATTAAGATTGATGATGACATGTTTAGCCTCCAGCCTATGAAGAAGCGACATTGGGTTATTTCAAGTCGACGGTGTTAGGATTGAGTCAGAGTTGAGTTAACGTTTGACAAGTTAGATGCGCATTGATATTCAACATTTTTGCTGTTGTCTGTCCGTTTTGACATTATAATGTTATTCCGAATGCGAATATGAATGTGGATCTGACTTGTCGGTCGTTGGCTCAACTCCAACTCAATTGTAACACCGTCGACTTGAAATCACTCATGGTAGATGTTATAAGCAAGGGATACTATTGAACTAGGCTGGACCTATCTGATAAAGTATGAAAGTATAGCGGAAGATATGCTATGCATTCAAAATTTAGCTGCACCCGAAATTTGAAACTCACTACCTCTCCCTCTTCGTTCCTGGTCAAGCCTCCCTTTGTTACTTTGTTTAAAACGCATCTTTTTCCCCGCACTAAATGTAATTTTTTTCCGTTGACAGACAAATGGAATAACTGATCCGGGTTTTTCATCCTTCTACGCCAAAACGAATCATAATCCCAATTTTATTAGTATTATCATTAATAGGAGATTGAAAGAGAGATTTGAAGAGTCATTTAGCTTAAGACGATTCTATTACGGTGGTGATGACATTTTATTTTTACATAGAGGCTAGCTGTTATGTGCTGAAAAAATGTAAGTGATTTAAAAAATGGTGCATTAATTTAATCTTGCTATCAGTGTAACTTAAATTTTAAACTAAAATGCTCTTTAAGAAAACTGTGACCTTCACGCTTGTGTTTTTCATTCAATTAACTTAAATTTGAAGACTACTTAATTTTGCTTCAACAAGTTGAAGTTTCCTGTGTAATATGATAATTAGTGGATTTTTTGACTTCTGGTGAAATTGTAATTTGTTGTAATTTGTTTTATATATTTATTTCTGGCATAATTATTGTAGTGTGATATAAATTCGTGATTCAGAAGGAATTGGGAGACGCCTTGTCCAGTCTGCAGAGGCTGGAGGAAGGGGAAGGTTACGTGAACGGTCGCCAGAGCGACGCTGTATCCGCCGCCACTGCTGTTACGCTGGGAGCACCACGGCTGCAGGGTACCGGCCAGCCGGAACCAGTGGTAAGGATAAATCTCTCTATAGAACTGAATCGATGTAAATAGCCTGTTAGTCACTTGTGAACAATATTCTGGAATCATTTATAATTTTGATTGTCTACAGGAAGGGCATCCGGTTGTAAAGCTAAGCTCCAATTTTTCCATTCCGGAATCTCGGCTATACTTGTATTTATTCGGACACTGGGCCTAGGCCTACAATGTACAAAAAAGAATACAAATTTTTTGACAACTTTTAGTGCGCAGCAACATGCCCAAAGTCATCACAAAGGTGCTGCACACATCCAATAAACAATCTACGATCTACACACATTACATCATGCACCAGATGCATACACCACATATACATGCATAACATACACATATCACTACACGCATGCACTACACAGTACATAATACAACCCCATACTGACTGTGGTATATATAGTTGGTTTGCAGCTAGCGATACCCGGGCGGGTCGTAAGAGGCAACTGAAGAAGGGGGATCGGCTCTTTGCTTGACCCCAAGGCATTGAACCTGACTGTCTTTGTTACTGCTCACTACACCCTGTTCTGAAACTTTTCAGATCACCCATTTGTACAATATATGCACTGCATACATAGTTTCACACACATAGATTGTGCGAGCGTGTTGGTGGATGATAAAATAGTTATTGCTTGGTTTGTTATGGTCCAGTACTAGACGACTCAAATGGAGGCCTATATAATTATAACGCAAGGTTACAGAGTAAGTTCCCTTTGTAGGGTTGCGTCGTTAATAGGCCGCGGCGCATACACCTATCTATATAATAATACTGTAACTGTAGTGACATAATAATGACTGTAATAATATTTGTTTGACTCAATGTCATTGGTCGAAAATAAATTGTGGCAATTATCTGATTGGATAGCTGTCAAATAGGTGCGCAGAATAATTTAACAACGATTATTCAACAAAAGCCTGATCATTGGCTTATTATAATAATCGTAGTAATAGAGCGTAATGGTGCTGTGTAATGTAGAAATGGGCAACGAGAATAATATTGATAACTTTCTAAGTGAATTATGCTGTGCTCAGTAGTTTTGCTGTTGCGGTTCATAAAAACATCCTTGATCCTCTGCGACTGTTATTTTGTAGAACTTTGCGTGCGGGGGAAAAAGCGACAATTAGCTCGCTCGCTTTGTGTACCACAGTGATGATATTGTGATGATGTACCATATTCGTGATGCGTATCATATTTATGATCCTTCCGAAGATTTTAACCGCTTTTGATTTTACATCATGATTGAAATGTTTTAAATCTTATTAATCACGCTCTGTGCCTGAGAATTATTGTTACGCTAATTGTTACGCTAATTGTTACGCTAATTGTTACGCTAATTGTTACGCTAATTGTAACGCTAATTGTTACGCTAATTGTTACGCTAATTGTTACGCTAATTGTTATTCTAGGTTAAAAGGCTGTCGTTCTATGAATTGGAAAACATTATGCCAGGAGAACTTAATGCACCGGTTGTGCTAATGAACAGCCGAAATGACTCTTGCACAAGCATTATTGCTCAGCCGCACGAACTCCAGTGAGATTAAGATCAAAATCGAGCTACGGACTGACCAATGATAGCGCCTGAATTAGGGTCAGATCTTGGTTTTGGCGTTGGTTGCGCTGATTGGTTAGTTTGTAACTCAATCTCGATCTCGATCTTGAACCCAACTCGTTTTCATGCAACCGTGTAAAATGTGTCAGTTTGAGTTTTCGCGAAATTCACATTCTTGATTTTGTTTGGTGAATATTGTATCGTCTTATTTGTTTGATTTTGTGAAATAAAGTCTAGTAAGCGACAGTAATGATGTGTCTATGCGAGAAGCTTCTGTCATCTAGCGAATGCAGCTACTACTACACTCCTGACAATCCTGTCAGTAGCGTTAAACTGAAGATCACTGATCCATAGGCTGCAGTTGTAATATTAAACTTTTCAGAATTTTACTATGAATATTATATTGTAATTAAAAAGTTTTGTGCTTGAACGTTTACCTGCACGGAGGACATAGCATTTAACATTTAGAAAAGCTACAAAATTGCGTAATATTTGAGAATTATTGCAAAGTTATTGTTGCAATACTTTTATGATAGACTAAATTTATGACTTATCTTATTAAATTAAAAAAACTTTTTTTATTTAGGATTTCCTGTCGATCTTCGCACAGAACGGACTCATACTCGACCCCTCCTTGTTTCCCACTTCTCTGCAATCCTCGAATATTCCGCTCGGGGGGCCTAACGCGCCGCTCACCACCTCCTCAAACCCCAGACCCGAGCGGCCCTTAACCCTTTCGCGACCCGTCCAAGTTCCGACCTGCTGCAACTTCAAGCGCCAGCCATGGAAAAAATATGTACAGGGAGAGTACAGCTACACCGCGCTGCCAAAGCATTTTGCTGGCGCAGAGAATGAGATCCTGAGCAATGCGTACAAGGACGAGCTAGTGAGCATCATCGCGGAGCTAGAATTGACCAATCAGAGAGAAGAGAGGTTGTGGAAGCGGTCGGGCGCTAGCCGACAGGCACCTGTGGCAGATAAATCAGTGAATGGCGGATCTAAAAGTGATGAAACATTCGTCCAATCAAACGGGTTTTCCAATGGGTGCGCAGATGGGTTGTCGGATGGATTTTCTGATGGATCATTGGAAGCAAGTGTTTTTAGAAATACGCTGAACACAACCGGAGTGAATGAAACTGCTGCCAGACTACCATTGACAAGGGATTTATCGAAGATCAACAACGATCAAAATCATGATTGTGTAGGAAACGGTGATGCTAATGCAAATGGATTGAGCTTACCCGGATCGAGTAGTGAACCAAGATCAAACGGTTCTTCACGGGGAAAAGTGTCAACATATAATTCGACGATTAAACAAAATTCAAAGGCAAACGAAGATTTAGGAGAAAGCTGTGCAAGCAACTGCAAGACGGTCAGCAGGATTACTGGCAATGTTGTGTTGGATGAGAACTCAAGTCAAAATGGCGGTATAAATGAATTTCCGACAAATGACAAGCTAAGTAGAGAAAATAAAAGTCATATGCGTGATTCAGCGAGTAATTCTGCTCAGAACTGTGCCATGCAGCATCCGTCTAAGGATGTCAATCAAAATGTAAGAAATTCAGTTAAAACAAACAGAACAGAATATCATGTAAGTCGTCGAACAGAACCTAAAACGCAAGCAAAAGTTCTCCCAGACAGTTCCCGTAACAAAAAGCTGGAAATTCATCCATCGAAGATCGAGCGCGATCTGATTTCCGCAAAACCACCGCACAAACAAAAACCCATACATTTTCACTTCGTAAACCACTCTGACAACAGTGCTGATTGCGATTTCATTTCTCCGCTGAATCCTCAGCACTACGGTGAAAGTGGAACCGTAATATTCAAGACACCACCCCCACCGCCAACCACTCCGCCAAATATTGGGTCAAAGTTCGACGCGAATCGTTCTGATTCGCCGGCGAAGAGACTCAAGTCGTACCGTAGTCGCAACAGAAGCCTACAGCGAGTAACGGAGGGGGGTGTGAGTGAGTTGGATAGGAGGAGGGCAAGGACTCTTTCCCCTTCAATGACAGAGCGATTAGATTACAGGTATTATTATGAAATATTATATGAAATTTTATTCACCAGATTGGGCAAACAAACGATCAAACAACATCAAATGAATAAAAATAAAAATTAAAGTTAACCATAGTCAAATGTTGCTATGATTATGGCCTCAACATATTGAACATGAGTGAAGCATAACCTAATTTCTATGGTCTTACGATATTTAACGCTACAATAATCAAGTATTAAAATGATTGTCCACATTACACAAAATGAGAAAATTAGAGATTTAGTTCGGACTCTATTGCTTGAGGATAATTATGCCCCCTGCAGGTCCGGAAAACTAGAGAATTGATTATTTTGTAGATTATGGCTGTCCGGGCGTGTCGCCTGTTATATCACTGACGAAAGAAGGGAAAGAAGCGGGAGTGGTTTTTGCTTGGCCCAGAGACACTGAACCAGACTGTAAAAGTCTTTGTCACCGTACTAATCCATCACTATTGAAGTGTACTTTTCAGCTTTGTCAGCGTGCAGTTTCATTTAGAGTCGATTTCATAGTCGTTCCTCAACTCCTACCTTGACTCCTACCATGACCTAGAAAGACAATTTAACAGCAGCCCGCAACTGCCATTCAAAAAAGCTTTTTGCTTACTCCATCATAGTTAAATTAACGTGGCGTCATAGATTTTAAGAAAAATGATTTTCTGTTTTCACTGATTTTAAATTATAGTGATTTCTTGTGAAAATAAATTTGTGCCATTAAAATTTTGAAATAAATTTAGAGTTTTTTCGAACGGCAGTTATGGGCTGCTGTTAAATTGTCTTTCCTAGGTCAAGGTAGGAGTCGAGGTAGGAGTTGAGGAGCGACTATGAAATCGACTCTTAGAGTTCAATGCGCTTGACAGAATTTAGTTACAGTTATGAGATAATTGGGTTTTGTTACCCGTTTGTAAAAAATTTTGATGGCTGATAATAAGCTTAGCTACAATCAGATATTCAAAAATTTATCAATATCATAACCTAAAACTGTCATTATTTACCTGATTTCTTTATTTTATCAAGTATCTATTGTGTTTTTTTTCAACATTAAACAAATTAATTAGCAATAATTTATGCTCGTTTTACAGTCAAGATAGTTTCACTGCAACTTTCCATTAATATTTGTTGAGAGATAGTGAAAAGCAGAGAATAAAGGAGCTCTAATGGCCGAGAGAAATGATTGAAATGAGTACTGATAAAAAATACGCTCATAATTTTCACTGAATCTTATTTATCAGTATCGGTTAAAAGTGCAATTTTATTCATGGATTAATTAGCTATGATGTTTGACTGTACAGGGTGTCTCGTGGAACTCAGACACATGATGGAACACAGCGCAGTCAAAAAGACAGCGGACTGCTGCGCGACATCAGCGAAGTTGTGACTCCATCCGCTCCGGAGCAAACCGAAATAAGAACCAATGAAGCTGAGCTACCTTTCAGATTACAAACTGCGGATACAGACACTGTAATTGATTGTGGGAACACTGAATTCATTATGCTGTCGGAGCTTGATACGGGGGAGAAAGAGAAATTTCAATCGACAACTTTGATGTCTTTTGAGCGCTTTGCAAAAACGTATGATTTGCAGAATTCGACGGGTTCAAGCGTTCCTTCAAAACAGTCGCGACAACAGACAAAACGGTCGGCGGTAACCTTGCCGGCTATCGTAGAACAGGAAACGGCCAGTCATGCCGTACTAGCAACAGTCTTGGAACCCTGTCAAGCTAAACAAGCAATGGACTTTAAATTCTCTGACGGTGTGCAAGCGAAACAAATTGATGTGCAAGCAAAACAACTCGATACGACAGGCAAGACTTTGTTACGGAGTCTATCATGCAATGCGGCATCTAGTCACACATTGCAGAAATGCCAAACAAATAGCGGGGACGGCCAAAATCCAACAGTACATCCCAAAAATACATCCCAAGAATCTAAGCAAGGCGCCGCTCCAATAAAATGTTTGACAGAAAGCAAAACGCGCAGCAAAACGCATCGTGGGGTGGATGGTAGGACATCCAGTTTGCCGTTACCCGATGCAATTAGTCTTCCCCCATCCAAACCCGACTGTGAATCGTCTCCGAGCTTGCTCGACAGTTTGCACAAGAGATTCTATCCAGACCTGTACGACCAGAAAACGAAATCTGCTGAGGCTCTTGGTCATCTCAGCCGGAAGTCGTCCCGAAAAGTCGATGACATCAGAAAAAAGTCTGCGACGCTTCCGAGCACTAAGTCCACATCGGTTGAAGAAGTTGCTGTGGGAGCTAGTGAAACAAAGGCAAAAGTGGTGGTTGTTTCTGCGGGTACAAATTGCTCGAAAGTAGTTCCACCGGTCCGCACGTCCAGTCTTTCAGCCGCTTTAAAAAGTAACGAGAAGAAGCACGATGAAAAGAGTCCACGCTTTGTCGTAGGTAAATCGAGCCAGTCTTCTGTGGAAGAAAATAAATCGAGCGCGGATGAAGCGGAATCCAAAAATGCTTGTGACACTCGATCTACACAAGATTCGGAAAGCCCTTGTATTGTTTCGACGTCACCAAGTCCAACGCCGTCGTTTCACCTAAGCAAACCAGAAATCACTATGCCGTGGAAATTAACCAAATCACTTTTGCTGCAAAGCCGGAGCTATGCCAGTCTCGGGCGGTCCGTTAAATCTTTACCGCCTAAACAGCCGTCTGCTTCTAATGAATTCTATTCGGATCACAAATGTGAAACTAGTCCCAGTTTAAATTCAGTTCAATCACAAAGAGAGCAACCAAAGAATTCAAATTTCGACTCGGATGGAACTACAACCGATTCGATGCAGCCTTTGATTGACCGATCAGAATCAATGAAAGCGGAGCGATTTCTTAAATCGAAGCAGTCGTCAGACGAAGGGGCGTTTTCGCCGGGGTCAGCATACAGCGAGAGGTCACCGACGTCGATTAGGTCAAGCACCCTATCGCCTGAGTCCGGAGGGGCTAATTCGTCAAGTGGTATTTCGTCAGATGTGTCGATGCTTTCGCCCCCGTCGCCTTTTGATGGCTACCTTGTTAATTGTCCAGAGGTAGGATCATGATTCATTTAATATAATGTTTGTGAAAATTTTTATGTTTTCAATATTTAATTAGTTACTAGTTCATATTGAATTTCTGATTTGCTTCAGTCTGTAGATTACAAATAAGTAGTTCTAATTTTCTGAAGCGCCTTAATTATGACGACTGATATTGACAATGGTATATAATATTATTTTTGGCCAAATATTAGGCGTATTATGTTTGAAAATGTAATGTGAATGCACTAAATTTGTTCTCAAAAATGTTGTATTGTTACAAAATAACTTTGTAAGTTACGAGAAGCAGAAGCACAGGCACGGTTTGGCATTTGTGGGGCAATGTCACAGTTTTGAAATTCTCACTCAAAATTGGTACCTACATTTCCTAATGGGATTAAAGATATGCCCCTCTTTTTTTTTCTCTCAATTCA
>JAQIWG010006138.1:0-13647 GCA_034695025.1 Chamaedrilus cognettii | reverse complement strand
GGCAAGGGGACGAGGGGAAGGAAGCGAGTGGAAATGATAGATTAGATACTGGAAAGAAAATCGTATGGAAACATGAAGAGAATGGCGGAGAACCGCCAGGTGTGGAGAGTTTGGATGCCAGGGACCTGCCGTTTGGCAGTGCACTAGAGAGAGAGAACGGATGGAAATGTTTAATGACTTTTTTCTAAATGTTTTACACTTGATATTGGACTATTACCTGAAACCAAGACCGATGCAGCTCCAAAGGAAGAATTACCTTCAATCCTGTTTTCCAGAAAAGCAGTGTACTCATGTTTATTGAAGCTAAATGGCTTCAAAACTATTGCTCCATATGATTTTTCATCAACAACAATTAAATTGCTAAGTGGTGTCTAGTAGATCGACTAAGCATACTCTTTGAAATGTTTTTTGTGCATGTTCCTCTTGATTGGAAGCAGTCTTTTATCAATCCGATACATAGAAAAAATAGGTTGCATGCAGCACTGCGCCTGCTAGTTAAGCTAGTCTAACGGCCTAACCTTCGTAGGCCTCCACAATGTTTGTTCATGTATTCAATCCTCCTGCTATTCTATATTTATCCTCCTCTGTTTATTTGGATTTAGGTATTTTGGTCGACCCTAAATTTAATGATCATATTGCCAGCATCGTTAGAAAGGCGAGATCCTGTTGTGTGATTTTTCTAAATACTTGTAACACGTGATCCCTTAATGATGAAGACATTCTTTAATGCCCATGTTCTCCCAATAGTAGAACATAGCAGTATAATTTGGTCCCCAGGGGCAGTGGAGGTTATAAACTCGCTTAAAGTACAACGCTTTTTCACCAACAAAATTTGGATCTGTAAGTATCAGTCATACAACAGAAGGCTTGAAATTCTCAAAATGTCCAGTCTCCAGTACTGCTGCCAAATAACTGACCTGGTGTACTTGTATAAAATACTCACTGAAGAGGTACTTGTTAACATTGATGCCCATCTAGTTTATAGAGATCCAGGACCAACAAGAGGTCATTCCTCAGAACTATTAAGACCAACCTTTAATACTGATGTTATAAAATATTTATATGTATTTTGAATTCGGGATCAATGGAATTTATTACCAGTCGAGGCCCTTGAGGCTCGTTCTTCTAGTTCTTTTTGTAAATTTGCTGAGAACTCTATCATAGACATCTTTCGCCAGACTAATTAAACATAATTATGACCGATTATATGGTAGATCCTATTCTATATTATTATTTAAACCCCAACCTTGCTACACGTATTTGCTACATGTATACAGAGTGTGTCTTAAAAAAATGTACCCCTAGCGAATTCACGATAACTCAGTCAAAATTAAACATATTTGTCACCATATTTGCAGAGATTGTAGCTGTGATAATTTGACAAAAGATCAGAAAATTTCAAGTTAAAATAGATTTGCGTTCAAAAGTTATGAAACTTTTGCAAAAAAAGTCAAAAAATCTTTTTAACCAATACATTATTAGGCATGCGAAGAGCATTTCGATGCTTGTCGGTGTCAGAAATTTATCACCAAACTGGCTACATCATATTTTCTTGACTACCGTACCGACAATGGAGGGCGATACTTTAATAGTATCAGGCCCACAGCTCTTCTGAAGACAATGACTGAAAGCGAATTAGGACGCATCTTAACTGACTTGCGCTGTAGTTGCTCATCAACAAAGCCATGCAGACATGCGGATGAAGACATCAAGCATTCAGTAGAGCAGATGGCGAACACATATATTATCAAACTTATAGGCCTATTGTTGACCAAACCAGTCGAATTCTTTTCAAGACTACTAATTTATCTAAGTGATTCAAAGCTGTGCGACTGAGAGGCATCAAAATGCTCTTCGCATGCGTAATAATATAGTTCATTAAAACGATTTTTTGACTTTTTTGGGAGAAGTTTCTTAACTTTTGAACTCAATCATATTTTCACTTGCAATCTTGCGATCTTGTGTCTAATTATCTTAGCTACAATCTTTGCAAGATGGAGAAAATGTGTTTGTTTTTGACTGAGTTAGCGCGAATTTGCTAGGGGTATATTTTTTTATGATGCACTCTGTACATGTACATGTGTTTATGCTTATTACAACCGTGATTTTAATAACATCGGTATGGATACATCATTCCTTGGCTTAGCTAACTTTCTATTTGTCTGATGATGATGAATCTTTGACTTCAGTTGAATGATTTTAATTATAGGTAGACTGTAAGTGTCATTAGGACCTTTTGTACCTTTTTTACATAACTGATGTCTTTTAAACTTTGTTCTGTATGATTATGTGAAATAGACCGTTTGATTGATTGATTGATTCTGTTCACACCTGGCTCACTTCTAATCGTCTCTCGGTCAACCCATCAAAAACAGAATATCTAATCATTGGCACTCGCCAGCAACGTGTAAAACTTGTGTCATCATCAATTATATTTCATGGAACTACTCTCTCTCACCGACTCCGCACGAAATCTGGGTGTCGTTTTTGAACCTGATCTTTCAATGACAAAACATATTTCTTCTGTCTGTCAAACGTCGTTTTATCATACACGCCAGTTATGCCAGATCCGTTCCTCACTCGACAGCAGCTCTGCAATAGTCCTTGCAAATTCGCTGGTCACCTCTAAGCTTGATTATTGAAACTCACTTCTTCGTGGACTCCCAGCATCCTCTTCAAACCGGCTTCCAAAGTTCCAAAATTCTCTAGCATGTGTTGCATTTCCATCAGTCAGATGTCAGCATCATATTTCTCCTACATTGAAATCTCTGCACTGGCTTCCGATTTCTAAACGCATTGAATTCAAAATTGCCTCCATCACGTTCAAACCTCTTCAAAATCATCAGCCTACATACCTTTATCAACTTCTTACTCCCTACGTTCCATCTAGAAACCTTCGCTCAGCTGACAAACACCTCCTTGCAGTTCTCATAATACTGTCTGCCAATGGCTGTCGCGCTTTTATATTTGCTGCACCCACTCTTTGGAACTCCCTCCCACTTTCTTTGCATTTATTCTATCTACCTTTGTCTCCAGTTTAAAGACTCACCTTTTTCCTCCATAATGATTAATTTTATCGGCTGCCAAACGGAAAACTGACCTGGCCTACCGTCATGACTTTTGCTCTTGGCCTTGGTCTCTATCTCAGCCTGGGTGGACTAGGGATGTTGCCAATGTTGCCGGGAAGGCGTCCCTGATCTGGTCGTCAGACTATAAAACGGACGTAAAACCCATATTATTATCTGCAGCTCCCAGTGCCCGGTTATCGAGGTCAGGGCAGGGTGGTGTGGGGGGATGGTTGAGCACAGTAGAGAGTAGTGCTCAGCCCAGCAGCTCAGCCCAGCACTGTAAGGCTTCTCCTTCTGACTTGCAAAGGGAACCGTCCAGCTTTTGCGGGAAGGTGTCCTGGACCACACTCTGTTTGTGGCTGATGAGTTTCACAGCTTTTTATGTTGGCTTTATATCACTCCACGACAGTGCAGTTTCCGCGACGTCGGCTTTATCAGTGTTGTAGCGCTCATGGTCTTCCTAAGCCCTGGTTTTAAAGGCCCTCTTAAGTCGATTCCTATCAGGTTTGTCTCCTCTGTTGACTGCAGCTCTTTTCTGGGAGATGAGCTCATCAGCGGCTTTTGACAGCCAGGGTTAGTTGACGTGCTTTCTGGAGCCGACTGTCCTCTTTGCGACTTCCGTGATGTTGTCCCGGAAGAGTTGCCAGGCATGATGTTTGACGTCATCTGGGAGATCAGCAAGAGCACTGAAACGGTTCTCAACGGCCAAGGCAATTACATTCTGCAGGTGGCGGTCCTTGGCAAATAGCTCCTAATCTATTGCTGGCTTTGTATCTTGGCGCTTTGAGGCCGAGCAGAGCTCTAAGCTTATCTAAGAGACAACTAGTCTGTGGTCAGTGTTTGCTGGACATTTGGCTCCCCTGAAGACTCTGTAGGATGCAAGTTCTGACGGCGGCGTGTGAGGAAATGATAGAGTTCCAGTTCCTTCAGTGTCCTGCCGTCATGACTTACGTCCTCTTATTGGTCAGGGGTTAGGGTTAGTCTGTGGTCAGTGTTCGCTGGACATTTGGCTCCCCTGAAGACTCTGTAGGATACAAGTTCTGACGGCGGCGATGCGGCGTGTGAGAAAATGGTGGAGTTCCAGTTCCTTCAGTCTTATTGGTCAGGGGTTCGTACCCTGGTTCTGTTGGGCAACTTATCTATAGTGCTGTGATGTTTGGTGCCCCTAAATACTTCATCATCTTCGGACAGGGACGTTGGAAGCGCAGTTGAGGATTGACCATTTTCCCGTTAGACAGTAGCCTGCCCGACCCCCTCTGTCCGGATTGCCGTTGGCCGTACTTTGGCTCATTCGCCAAATGCAGTATACGTGCTGCTGCTGTTCAGCACCGTGGTGCAGCCAATTGGCTTCACGCCATGAGCTGAGCTATGGTCAGCCACTTTGTAACTGGTCCCCCTGCCACGAAGAGGCTTTGCTGTAAGGGAGAGCCTCAGTACGGGTGACTGCTAGCATGTTACCTTAGGCATGAGTACAGGTTATAATAATAGTAATAATAATACTAATAATAATAGTAATGGACCTAGTCTGTTTCGGCATTTAATGATATCATGGGGGACCTCCCTTTGCCGCGGGCATCCATCAAGCAATTAATAAAAACTCAAGACTAAGGGGTGAGAGAAAGGGTGCCGGATAGCAGGGTCATATTTTTCCGTGTGTACGTCCAGGTAATTTATAGTGGAAAAAAATGCGTTTTTAAACCAGAAAGAAACAGGGGCAATGTAGGACAAGAACGGAGTGAGAGAGGAAGTGAGTTCCAAATGGAGGGTGTAAGCGAAGCTGAGAGAGCGACGGCCATTAGCTGAACGGATATCTGGTGTAGTGAGTAGGTGCTTGTCAGCGTATCTCACGTTTCTCGATGGGGTGTACGGGGTTAGAAGTTCGAATGGGTACTAAGATGCAAACGGTCAGTCGTCTACAGACTGAGGACTGTAGTTGCGTAGTTACTGTTGTGTAGTGACTCAGTGATCATCATAGTCGTCTTTATACCTAACTGAGGGAAGCATTATCATCTAGCCGATACTAGCTTATTACACATATAGTCTTGTGCTATGTCATGGTATTCACTGCTAGTAGTTATCACTAATAAACCGCATGAAATCTTGGTAATTAACGTTGCTTTAAAGTAGGCCAAACAATAGACTTTCAAACGTTACATGGTGTCAGCAGTGCTAATATCTACAAGAGTGGTCTGAAAAGTGATAGGCTAATTAAGAGCTTAAGTTAGCGATAGACGCAAAGCCTAAACGTGTAGCTAGCTAGGCTAAGTGTAAAACCGTCAGTGAGACAAGGTCTTAGGCCTAGGAAAGTTTCCTTTTTTCAGACTTTAAAGCAGTTTGGAGTTCGGGAACTATATCATGGCGTCTGTGATGTCGTCTATACCGTTGCCGCCGCCGCTCAAGATGACAGTCAGTTTGGCGAGCAATTGAAAAACATTTAAAGCGATGTGGAATAACTACAAGAGGGCAGTGGGTTTAAGCGGAAAAGGACTGAAATGCGTACAGTCAAACTTCCTGCCTGTATAGGGGTGGACGGATTCCAGCTGTACGAGTCTCAATTTCGCGGAAGATGACGACCGAACGAAGATCGACAAGGTGCGGGAGTGTCTGGAGCGACACTTCATCGGGGAGGTGAACGATAAGTTCAAACGATTCAAATTTAATCAACGTAGTCAGGAGCAACACAAAGGTATCAATGTATATGTCAGTGCGCTGCGTACGCTCATCAGACCATGTAATTTTGCGACGCTTGAAGATGATCTGAATCTGAAAACGGCGCTGGACATCTGTCGAGCAAGCGAGGCGTCCTCGCAGCAGGTGCGGGAGATGAAGCCGGGTGACGACGTCCACAAGCTACGTCACTTTTCGCAGAAGCAGCAGCCGTCAAGGTCCGATGAAAATAGTACGCAGACCCGCTCGCAAATTCAAGGTAAAAAACCGTGTAAATTTTGCGGGAAAGAGCATCAGTTTAGGAAAGAGCTGTGCCTAGCTTATGGGAAAACATGCCGCATGTGTGAGAAAATGAATCATTTTGCGAGTATGTGTAAGAGAGATACGGTGCACAACACCGAGTGTTGTGAGTTTGACGACGAGGAAGAAGTACTCGTACTGCACGGAGATTGCGAATCTGATTACCCGAAGCATTTGTTTTCAAAGCTACGCTTGGGTGAATCGATCGTTAATTTTTAGCTGGATTCCGGATCGTCAGTGAATGTGCTGACGGAAGTCTTATATGTGTCAGTGTTTCGGGGCAGAATTAAGTTGCGCCCGCCACCAAGTACTCTCCTGATGTACGACAAGGCGGAATTAAAGACGTCAGGGGTCGTGACGGCAAGGGTGTGTAACTCGAAGACTAATAAGTCTGTTACACTGGATTTTTTCGTTGTGCTGCGACAGAGGCAGCCAATATTACGAGCAGCAGCGTGTCAGTTGTTAGAGCTGCTAACAGTCAGATCGGAAAATATTTTAGCGACGGAGCAGGGCGCTGATCAAAGTCTACTGGTAACTCGTGAAAGCGTCATGAAGGAGTTTTGTGACGTATTTGAAGGTCAACAACGTCTCGAGGGGGAGCTGCACTTAGAGACCAATCCAAGCGTTACGCCAGTGAAGATGCCACTGCGCAAATTACCCTTGGCTATGAAGGACTGAGTTAAAGCTGAACTGGACGAGCTGGTCAAGAAGGGTATTATTATGCCATTACTTTACTCTCCCTGATAGGGATGATGAAAATTTCATTTCCCGCCAGTTGTACAAGAATATCTGTTGACTGCCCCCCCTCGCGCACCATATATTATCCGCCTTATGCTTAACATGACTTACTCCTTCGTCAGTTTTGTATTTTTCTCCTGCATCCCCATATTGTGCGTTGATCAGCCTGTGCTCAGATATTCCGAACAGTTCTATCGTAGTATTGGTTAAATTATTTGTTTATAGAATTTTTTTTATTCTTGGCTAACTCTGTTCATTCATTACTTGCATGACAGTCTGCTTGTACCGGGCTTCGGTTTGTCAGCCTATTTGCTAATATACAAAGATATATATTACACCCATGAAAGAGCCGAGTGACTGGATTTCAGCACTATTAGTAGTAGCGAAACCAGATGGCAGAGTGCGCATATGTTTTGATCCAAAGCCACTGAATAAGACTTTGAAGCGCAATCATCATCCACTGCCGGTGATTGAAGATGTACTTCCGAAGCTAAAAAATGCCAAGATATTTACCACAGTGGATCTCAAGGACGGATTTTGGCATATATCGTTGGACAACGAGAGTAGCAAGCTGACGACCTTTGAAACTTCATTGAAATCGTTTGGATTGTCAGTATCGCCTGAAGAGTTTATCAGAAGATTCAATGAAGCATTGTCGGGGCTGAATGGACGCGACGACAGCGGATGATATTATTATATGGGGGCGAGGAGAAAATCTCGAGCGAGCAAAACAAGATCGCGACGAAAGATTGATTGCTTTACTCGTGCGTTGTCGAGAGCGTGGAATAGCGCTCAACCCGAATAAATTCAAGCTACACATGACCTCTATCTCGTTCATGGGTCACCAGTTTAGCGTCGCGGGCTTGAAATGCGATCCTCAGAGAGTGGAGGCTATAAATAGAATGCCAGAGTCGACCGACCCGAGTGGCGTTCAGCGATTATTGAGAACAGTCCAGTATGTCGCTAAATTCATTCCGAACCTGTCGGAAGTTACTGCGCCACTGAGATCATTAATCAAGTCGGATGTAGCCTGGTCTTGGGATCCAGACGTACATGGCAAAGCCTTCAAAACAGTGCAGCAGCTATTGAGTACTGCGCCGGTACTTAAATACTTTGATGGTCCTACTACTATGTAGTGTGATCCCAGCCAGAGCGGGTTGGGTGCGTGTTTAATTCAAGGGGATCGCCCGGTTGCATATGCTTCAAGAGCCCCTACAGAGACGGAGAAGAATTATGCCCAAATCGAGAAAGAACTTTTTGCTATAGTGTTCAGGTTTGAGAAATTTTCCACTTACGTCTACGGATGAGATTTTATGGTTGAATCCAACCACACGCCATTGATTGCTATTTACGGGAAAGCACTGATTAATGTGCCACGTAGGTTGCAAATGTGGCTCAGCATGCAACAGTGTCAGTTTGAGCTGAAATATAAGCCAGGGTCACAGGTCATCTACGGAGACACGCTGTCTCTCGCGTTTCCAAAGGCAAGTGCTTACTCAGAATCGCAGCATTTCAGCGAGGAAATAGCAGCCGTGAGTGCTTTATCAGACTTTGAGATTGAATTGCAGCAGGCTGAAAGCTTGTAATTACTGATAGCATCTGAGTCATTGAAAGCAGAGCTACAGCGCAGTTCTAAGCGAGACCCTGTTGTGCATAAATTGAAAATAATTCTTCTTAAAGGATGGACTGAATCAGTGTCGGAAGTGCCAGAAATTGTACGTGATTTGTACAATTTTTGCGATGAACTTGTTTTAGAAGACGATATTCTATTCAAGGGAGTTCGAATCTATGTTCCGGCTGAATCACGAATGGAAGTTCGTCAGAGAAAACATTCGAGCCACATAGGCTTAAACGGGTATTTAAGGCGCGTGCGCGAAGCTGTGTTCTGGATGGGAATGGCAGAAGATATTACCAAAGTAGTGACGTCGTGCAGTGTTTGCGTGAAAGTACAGAATGACCAGAGTAAAGAACCGCTCACGTTGCACGAGCTGCCTGATAGACCGTGGCAGAGGTCGGTTGTGATCTGTTTGAATACAACAACACTTCGTGCATGATAATCATGGACTATTACTCCAATTTTTTTGAAGTCGGTTGATTGGTCATCGATAAGAAGGCGCCAGAAATAATTCGCCATTTGAAAGCACACTTTGCGAGATGGGGATTGCCCTGAAATCGTGATTACGAATAAACGGTCCACCCGTTTAATTTGGTAGAATGTCAAAATTTTGCCACAAACTATAAATTTGAGCACCGAACGTCATCCCCTAGGTACCCTTAGGCAAACGGCAAAGTGGAAGGAGCTGTGAAAACCGTGAAGAGATTCATGCAGAAGGCCTCTGAGGCCCGCAGCGATCCAAATCTGGTGATATTAGATTGGAGGAACATGCCGTCGGAGTAGTTTGATGTTTCTCCAGCACAGAGATTGCTAGGACGCCGGGTGCGCACACGTTTTGCCGTCGGTTCGAAACTCCTTGATGTTCCTGGCGCAGCCAAGAACAAACGTGATGTACAGCATTCGAAGGAGAAGCAGGCTAAATACTATAATCGTAACGCGCGGAAGAAGCCACCGATTGCGGTACAGCAGACAGTTCAAGCCAAAATCAATGACACTGCCGGTTGGGTAAAGGCCGAGATTGTGGTGACACTTCCTTGCAACTCCTACAGAGTGGAGACTGAGATGCGCATTACCGTGCGTAGTACCGTTGGAATCGAAGATATCTCAGATGCTCCCACGAACCGTCAATTATTCGAAACGTATGTCGGTGATCGGCGGCACACCAGGATTTGGTGAGCGAGACAAGCAGCAGCAGCAGCAGCAACAGCAGCAGCAACAGCAGCCGCAACTGAATGCAGCAGCTGCGCATCGAGATGCAGCGCCATCAAAGCTGCTGAGAGGAAATAGACCTCATGTGTTTGCGAGTCCCGCGCAGCAGAGCAGTAGATATGGTCGAATAATTCGCCAGCCGGTTAAATTTTGTGATTACGTTTTAAAGTAAGTGGCTGGATCCTCAACTTTTAGGAGGACGCAGTTTAAATCATTTCTTATGATTGTGGTTACCAAACACGGATCATTAGTTTTTTGTTTTTTTGCTCATAGATGATTGTAGCTAGATTTTTGTGTTTTTAGTGATAGAGGGATCTAAAGGGAAAGAATGTGGCGTATATGCTAGGGATATACTGTCTATACTGTAGGCCTATAGGGCAACAGCAGCGCGCACTATGGTCGCCGCGGGAGTAGGCTAGAACACGTACATGCATGATGTAACGGGCAGTCGTCTACAGACTACTGCGGACTGTAGTTGCGTAGTTACTGTTATGTAGTGACTCGGTGGTCATCATAGTCGTCTTCATAACTAACTGAGGGAAGCATTATCCTCTAGCCGATACTAGCCTATTACACATATAGTCTTGTGCTATGTCATGGTATTCACTGCTAGTAGTTATCATTAATAAACCACGTGAAATCTTAGTAATTAACGTTGCTTTAAAGTAGGCCAAACAATAATAGGCCATCAAACGTTACAGTAATGACGTCTGACTGAGGGAATAATGACACGTCCTAAGACATTTTGAACTTTTTAAAGACGATCAAGGGAAGTTACTGGGAGGCCAAAATAAAGTGAACTACAGTAGTCTAATTTTGAGAAGACTAGGGAATTGGCAAAAAACCCACGACAAAGGGGTGGGAGAAAGGGTACCGGATAACAGGGTCAGATTTTTCCGTGTGTTCGTTTGGGTACTTTATGGTGGGAAAAAATGCGTTTTCAAACCAGTAGGACAAGAACGGAGTGAGAGAGGAAGTGAGTTCCAAATGGAGGGTGCAGCAAAGCTGGGAGAGCGACGGCCATTAGCTGAACGGATATCTGGTGTAGTGAGCAGCTGCTTGTCAGCGGATCTCTGGTTTCTCGATGAGGTGTAGGGGGTTAGAAGTTAGAATAGGTACGAAGGTTGATGACTGTGAAGCGTTTTATAGGTAATTGAAGCAATTTTGAATTAGATGCGCTGCTGTATAGGTAGCCAATGTAACTTTTTAAGAGTCAGAGTGATATGGTGATGACGTCTGACGCAGGAAAAAATGACACGTGCTAAGGCATTTTGAACTTTTTGAGGACGATCGACGGAAGTTACTGGGAGGCCAAAATAAAGTGAATTACAGTAGTCTAACTTTGAGAAGACTAGGGAATTAGCAAGCCCAATAGATGTGTTTGTATCAAGGGAGGATCTTACTTCGCGTATTTGACCAATTTGGTAGCATAAAGTTTTTGCAAATGGAGGAAATGTGTTGTTTGAAGGAGAGGTCCTTGTCAATGATGACGCCAAGGTTACGAGTAGTCGGTCGAGGTGTTCTTTTGAAAAAGAATGGACGAGGCAGTGAGCTTTGCGCGTTGCTGAGGGGTACCGATTATAGGGTATCCAGTTTTGGAAGGGTTCACGGAAAGTCTGTTAGCGATGAACCAGGCGTGAGCAGAGTCCAGAATCAAAGAAAGTTGAGTAAGGCTATGAGCGGAATCAGAGCTTAGAAAGGAAATAATAGTTGCGTATCATCAGCATAAAAATGGTAAGAAATTGGGGTAGCAGAAAATATATAACTTAGGTGAATTATGTATAGGGTGAAAAGAAGGAGTCCAAGAACAGAACCTTGTAGAACGCCTGTTTTCATTGGTGAAGGAAAAGTAGAATTAGAGTTGATGGATACGGATTGTGACCGGTCAGTTAGATATGAGGTAAGAAGGCAGAGAGCAGATCCAGTAATGCCAAAGGTGGAGGAATGCCTTTTCAGGAGGATATTGTGGTCTATGGTGTCAAAGGCGACAGAGAGGTCTAGAAGAACTAGAGCAGAAAGTTTACGTTGGTTTATTGCAAGCAGGAGATCATTTTAGATGTGGAGGAAAGTAGTTTCTGTAAAAAAGGACGAATGGAAGGAAACGATTGTAGATGAGAAGTCGGGAAAAGACAATTCATTCAAGAATTTTAGAAATGAAATTAAGGTTGGATATGGGTCGGTAGCTAGCAAGATCTTCGGCGGGAAGAGAGTATTTTTTGATGAGGGGTTTCACTATTGCATTTTTAAAGAAAATGGGAAAAATTTCTTCAGAAAGCGACAGGTTGATTATTGTGGTTATTGGAAGAAGCAGAACATCAATGCAGGATTTTAAGAGTGTCGTTGGTATGAGATCGAGTGGGCAGGTTGAATTTGAGGAGGCTAGAATAGCATTTTGGACTTCTTCTATAGTGCAAGAAGTTTGAGAGGAAAGGCGGGACAACAGGAGGGGGAGTATTGAGTTTTTGTAGGGAAGCAGGTGTAAGAGGCGTCAACTGAGCACAAAGATTAGTAATTTTGCTATCGAAGAATTGGAGGAAGGCAGTTGCAAGCGTTGGGGGCGAGATGGAATTTTGAAGAGATGGTGGAGGTTTTCTAGAGAGCAAATTGTCAAGGGCTGACCAGAGCATCCGAGGATGCTGGCTACAGGCGGAGATAAATTTTCTAAAGTAGGTACGGCAGGCAGCGGTTATAAGCTTTGAGAGAGTTTTTGCTTGCTTTTTAGAATTTATTTCATTTAAGAGGATCTTTCCTGAAAATTGTTTTGAGTTTTGAACGCTTGGATTTCTCTTTCTTAATTTCTGGCGTGATAAACGGTTTATGAGCACGAGAAAGGCAGGATGTAGACTTGAGTGGGGCGTGTTTATCAAGAAGGGAGATGAGACTGGATGTGAACTGTGAGAGGTAAGGTTCAAGAGTTGAAGCAGGTGAAGAAAAGAGGGAAGAAGCAAGGATATCATTGGAAAAGTCAACAGTGTTAATAGAATGTCTAATTTGTTTTGTTATGCCCGTGAATTGTTGGGCCCATGAATTTGTAGGAATGGAGAGGATAGACATAATTATGTCGTGGTTAGATATTGGCCTGTAGGTCTGGTAATGTGGCGTTTCGGTTCTTTCCATTGTTCTCTTGGATTGTGTCGTTTTGGTTCCCTCCATTGTGTGTGCGCGTGCGAGTCGGAGTGGGGAGAGGTCAATTACTGAGATCTGGCCTCCCACATGGGTTGACGCTTTCGAATGATATGATGTTATATTGCTCCCCACTTTATATTTTGTCTATTTTAATTTTTCTCAAAAAAATTTTGAAGCTCTGTTTGACACTAAAAATGGAATATATATTTCAACAGTATACAACATTTTTGTTGAACAATATTTTTTATTGCATTTTGTTAAAGCTCTGTTTGATACAAAAAACAGAATATTTATTTCAACAGTGTATAACGTTTTTGTTGAAAAAAAATTTGAACAAAAATTTAAGAAAAAACAATATCTATTTTAACAGTAGATAGCATTTTGGTTCAACAATATTTTTTCTTTCATCTAAAAAATATTTATCTTAGTAGTATATTGCATTTTGTTAAAGCTCTTTTCGATACAAAAACAGAATATTTATTTAAACAGTATACAACATTTTTTTCAACAATATTTTTTATTGCACTTTGTTCAAGCTCTGTTTGACACTAAAAACAGAATATTTATTTCAACAGTATATAACATTTCTGTTTAAAAAAAATTGAACAAGAATTGAAGAAAAAACAATATTTATTTTAACAGTATGTAGCAATTTTGTTCAACAATATCTAAAAAATACAAATATCTTAGCAAACTCAATATTTATTTAAACAGTATACAACATTTTTGTTGAACAATATTTTTTATTGCATTTTGTTTAAGCTCTGTTTGACACTAAAAACAGAATATTTATTTCAACAGTATATAACATTTTTGTTTAACAAAAATTTGAACAAAAATTGAAGAAAAACCACTGCTCACTACTTCATTTATTTATACTTCAGTGACAGCCTTCATGCATTTGCCTCAGAGGCATGCTCAACT
>JAQIWG010006137.1:0-13649 GCA_034695025.1 Chamaedrilus cognettii | reverse complement strand
TCAAGATAAGATCGGGTAAATTATATATATATTAAATAAACATTCTGGCTTACTTTTTATTGAACCACGGTGTATAATACATTCAATATAACAACATTGAATTTGTAACATTGAACGCAAATTTGTTATACCAGGAATCGATGATACATCGGTGATACATCGATGATACATCGGTGATACATCGGTGATACATCGGTGACACATCGGTGATACATCGGTGATACATCGGTGATACATCCCACTGCGTCCTTCATAATATACATAGGTCGGCCATTTCAATAAAAAATGTGTCATTTCACAGTTGTCTTACTTCATTGAGCACTTCCAGACGCAGAACTGGACCAAAGAAAGACGCCGGTATGGCGCTTCCATCGCCGATATTCTCATGATACCATTGCGACGTGTTTTTAGCTGTCACAATCAGCATCTCCGTGCGAAAGAATCGTCTGTGCAGTACAGACAGCTACGAGTAAAGCCTTTCAGTACGGTATTTATGCACTTATTTGTAGCAACTAACGGGTTCTACTACACTATACCTATTCTGTAGTCGTACCGGTGCGCAATTCGCATCCATTTCACCTCTGCGGGCCATATGTGTGGGGGACGGTGTACTGCAAGTAGCCTATGACAGTTTATTTACTAGATCTCTAATGGTTAGACATTTCTTGTGTGAAATCTACGCCTTAAGCCTATTACAAGTGAAACAATATCCCCTGCTAAATTGAGCATACGATCAGATTGAAGTATAATGCAACGCAAACATTCATATTACATTAATAGTACACATGGAAAAATTGACCATGATAAATTGACTACATGATAAATTTACTAAATTTGTAAATTTACCATGGTCGATATACGTAGATGTTCATATGGTAGATGTCAGACTGGTTTCTGACATGTACAATGTACATACGGGTACATGTCAGATGTACTATGTGGATGTGTGGATTTACCATGGTAGGTTTCCCATTGTAGATTTGCAATGGTAGATGCTCAGATTCCATATTAGTGTGCCCTCGATATGATAATACCACGGTAAATTGACTATGATAAATTTACTAGTCAATTGACCATGGTAAATTTACGATAAAAAATGGCTACTTAACCACATGTGGTAAAGTTTCCAGTTTTTCATTAGCTATTATTAGTAAAATCCGTGTATTACGGAGAAAACGATAATTTACTAACAAACCGCCTTTTCTGTCGTCTATTATGTTAATGTCAATGTTTTGACATAGGTTAGACATTTGCGAACTAGTGAGGACTGCTAGAGCTGGGTTTTTATGACCGGACGCCGTTCCTGACGCCAATCAAATAATTATACTTCTATAATTATCTGGCACGTGTTAACAGCTAGTAACACTTGCATGTTTAACAGCCTTGCTGAACGACCTGAAACGCATTATTGTGTTTCATAGTTGCCAGAGCGGTAACTGGAACCCCGGTCTCAGGACTCTTCGTCCGATGCCTTAACACTGCGCTACAGCGCCTCGCTGTGGTGCAGTGGTTACTGACCCAAACTAATCATCAAAAGTACTAACCCAAAGTTGTCATCGAAGTAGTTCTTCTCGAGGAGAGCACGACTATCTTTTGCTGCCCAGAGCTCCAGAGGATCCGACGTCACGCGAAAAAAGACTAGTCCGACCATGAGTACAATGCAAATGATGAGAGCGACGATGATCACCTTAAACGGATGACTGGCACAGAGCAGGCCCCACTTGTAGAAACCCTTTGCAAGCGGCTCCTCCACACGTGACATCAAGCACTCACGAAGTCCAGGGGAAGCCCCTGTCGTAGCCTCCTGTGCAGGGTGTTGTTGAACAATATAAATAGGGCGCAAACTCACAAGCGGGGTGGGGTAGGGACGGACAAAATTTGTTTCCCTTTTCCATTTTGGAGCGAAACTCAATAGACAGAATTTTATCGGAGCTAGGGGGATCGGACCGTGGAGCTAGTAGGGTTAGTTTGCTCAGAGGCCCATACAAAGTCAGAAAATTTTGTCAATATACCTGAAGCAGCCTGAAGAGTCAGGCTTAATTAGAAGGAGTTTAGACCCATTTTATGCTCAAATGACTAGTAAAATGAGTTTAAATGAGAAACTTGGGTCGTCAGCGCAGAAATGGTCGCTAAGACTATGCGAACAAACGAATGAGATCTGAACAGCGGCGGTGTAGAAAAGGAAAAAGGGAAAGGAGAGGGCCCAAGAAGGAACCTAGATGCAGGCTATAATCTTCTTCTTCTTCTATTAAAACTACAGTAATAAAAACATATGGAATTGAATACATTCTAACACCGCGCATTAAATATCACGGTATATATTGAATTTTTTACCAACCTCTTCGCTGCCCCGGTTGTTGTTGCTGTTGGTTACAGACTTCACAGTTGATCCTGACTTGCAATCAACGATACACGAGCAGATTAAAGCCGCACCAAAGAGTACAACAAAGCATACAAACACACATCCCATGATGAAGTACATCGCATCCATGCCGCATATCTCCCAAGGAACCACAGGTTCAGCAGGCAAGGCATGTCTACAGGCCGCCGCACAGTCTGAGCAGCTGCAGGTCGTGATGCAGGGCTCAATGTATGCGTGCATTGGACGCAGAGACGCGCTGCCGATCACCACCACGTCACTGTTGGACACAGTGTAGTATATCGGAAATTGAACACCTGGTGTTTTTACACTTCCCATGAAGTCGAGCCAGGCTTTCGGCGTGCAGGTCGCTGCACTCTGACCGCAGATCATACCTACTACCGGTTTCATAGAGCTCGGATCCTGGACGTTAATACAGGATGTAAAAAGCGATTCAGCGAACGTCGTCGACACTACGTAGTAGAGTGCTTGGATGCTCTTCTTTGTGGGGTCAATATCTGAGGGCAATACAGTGATGAAGTCAGACTGGTTCGGGCTGCAGATCAACTGGCAATAAAGCTGAAAAAAGTTGCGCCTACAGGATGGGCAGCGTGTCATCATCTGCGCAAAACACATACAAAAATGTTCACAAATGTTGAAACAGTTGTGCAGGAATTAATAAACTTTTCCGTTAGGCATAGTCCTATAAATTAAAAAATTGTCAGCGCACACAAACCTTTTTCATACACAAACAATTTTCTCAACTTGCAAACACAAATTTTATTTTATCGACGGGCAATCATCAGAGTTAAGTTTAGCCCTCATGAAATGAGCGTAACGCTACGCCTCCTTGTTATGAAACAGGTGTCGTCTTATGCCTAAGAACTTGAAAAAAGGAGTAGCTTACAAAACCTTTGCATTAATTCATCTTTCACGGCGATACTTTCCTTCCTACAAGACCTCGCGACGAGGGGTGGAGGGTGCTGATAAAAATATTCAAAACCATTCTTACCATTCATTGTCCGCTATAAACCTCCCTTAGGCCTAAAGCTAATTCCTTAAATAAGCCAATACAAGACAGTTCTTCCTTCCTTTTGCAGTAGCCATATGTCCGGTTTTCTAACTGCAAGAATGCTATGGAAAGAATACTGCGAAGAGTTGTATAACTTCAAAGGAAATGTAGATGATAATGTTCTAAAAAGATTAGCAAAGAAACAAGATCAAGAGGCAGATCCACTAATAACCCTGGATGAGGTCATTGATGCAGTGCACAATCTAAAAAAAGAAAGGCCCCCGGGGTAAACAATATTCCTGCTGAACTCATGGCTAACGGAGAAGACAGTGCATTTTGAGAATTTGTCAAGAAGTGCAGAGAGCAGGAAAATGGGCTTAGTTTTTAACGAAACAAAACTTAATCGTAGCAATCATTATTCGGTTAACACACTCGTCCAGCAAGTGCCTAGTCAATCAGCATTTTTAAGACTCTGCAGAAGAAGTTTACTGAACAACTGTTTTTCAACTTTTGAAAAATTATTCTTAAAGCTAAATTAATAATCAACCACTATTTATTAGAGCAGCTTGATGACAAATCAGCTATAATAATTATAAATTCATGCATACCGCACGTGGAACCTGAGTTGCAGTGAAGAAACGTGAGATCTGAGATTCATCACAGCACGTATGAGCAGACGTTGCTGCAAAAGCAATGAAAAGATCATTTGGTAAAAAATTAATGCATAAGTTCAATCCGATAATAAATAAATTAAATATGTAGAAATCTCTAACTAAAAAATTGTGAGCTGCGTCATATCTTTTATATGCGCAAGCGTTGATGCAACCAAGTTTTCAAATTGGATGTCTACTCACATACACATACACTCGCGGTTTAGTGGCTGGATTCTCCGCCTATGCAGGGGTAGGCCATTCAATTTGCAGCCACGGACACAAGAATCCACGTGCCCTGACCCCATGGGAGTACTCAAGGACAGCATGAGAGGAACGATTAATCCGAAAATTAATATGATCAAGGAAATGATGAAATCGGTCCAGAAACACAAGGGGCAAATAGCTCTGGGATAGCTCTATTCCACAGCTCACAGCCCTACACCCTACCACCCTTGCAACAGCTCCCCCCGAACCCAGCGTCGTCTGACACACGCCATCCATTTGTGAGTTTCCATGATTGTTGTGTGGTGCAGGGTTTTACAAGCTGGATGCCCTTCCTGCCACCAAAATTGTGCAGGTGGCAACATTATATTGTAGGTTCAAAATACACATATTAATCAGTACACATAGAAGACTGCTGTGAGCATAGCATACGCTAGCAGTCGTTTATATTGGTTATGTGTAAACACAAGCCCAACCCAGTTTAAAAATTGGAGGTCTAAAGTGTATATTTGTGCAGATCTACTCACGAACTGCGCTCGCCATCTCGCCTCAAAATCACCGGGCTCCGGTCCTGGCTGCACGCGCTGTACGCGCTGCCCTGCGCGAACCTCGTCCTGCGCCTGGGAACGAGGAGCCGCCATCGGCCTGCGCATGGGGTTCATTCGCGCTCATCAATGCGTCTGTGGTGCAGAGGTCGGGCACGACGATCATCACGGCCTGGCATGCCACCAGTCCTGGCCGACATCGACGTCGCGCGTTGGCCAATGACGTCATTCTTCACGCCATCCGCTCTGTCGAGGTTCACGTAGAGCTCAATCCTTGTCGCTTTCTCCGGGACGACGGGAAGCGACCCGACGGCGCAACGCTTGATCCCAAGCACCGCGGGAAGTACCTGGTCTGGAACTTCACCTGCCCCGACACTCTGGCAATCTCGCTTCTCAACTATTCCTTAATGGCGGCGGGGTCAGCAGCAGCTTGGGCAGAGGTGAAGAAACGGGCCAAGAACAAAGTATTTGCGAAGTCCGGTAACTACACGTGCGCCCCCAACGAAATCAAGACCCTCGATGCCTGGGGCCCATCAGCCGTGAAACTATACGCTGATAAAGGGGGCAGGATCGCAGCAAGCACCGGGGATCAGCATTCAGCAGCATTCCAGCGGCATAGGCTGGACGTCGCCATCGAGCGAGAGAACGCTGCTGCGGTAGTGGAAACGTTCCGTGCGGGACACGGCCCCTGGGAACCAGGGGAGCAGTCATAGCGCTGAACCCTGGAGCCCAATCAGAGACTGACTGAGACCAGCATAACTTCTACTGCACAAGGCCAAAATATTATTTTACTGTGGTTCGCGTTTTTATCTGTAGTCTACTGTTTCTTGTTTTTTGTAATCTCAAACACTCAACTTTGGAGGCAAATTCTGTTTTATCTATTATGTAAAGAATTGCTAATAGAATCAAAAGATTTGGCGATCTTATAGAAAACGCCCTAAGATGGCGAAATATCTCGCCTGCTATAGTAAGCGTAGAGGAGTTAAATTTAAGGTCTCACGCATCTCGAGCACAGGTTGCGCCTGTGAAAATTCGCCATATTACGGCATTATCAATAGGGTCGCCAAAGATTTTAAATAGCATTTTCAATTTATTTTTAATTGTACCGTACCTTGTCCAAAAAAAAATAAAAAATAAAATAAAGGTCAAAGGACTATTGTTATCACTTACACACACACACACACACACACACACTCGCGTTTTGTGGCCGCATTCCCCGCTTACGCAGGGGTAGGCCATTTGCTGCCATGCACACCCGCCCTCCACTTTATCCTCTCCGTCGCATCCTCACGTCGTAATTTTCTAGTTTTCATATCCTGCTCTGTCAGGCTTTGCCACGTCGTTTCCGGTCTTTCTACACTTATTTTCCCAGTTACCTCATAATCCATACATTTCCGCACCCAATCATCCGGTTCCTTTCTCAAAACATGTCCCAGCCATCTCAGTCGGTTTCTTCTGACCACGTCCCCCACTGCCTCCAACCCCATTCTAGCTCTCAAGTCGGCACTATACTTCCCATCTCTCAATGACACCCCGCTCATCCATCTCACCATTCCCATCTCTGTCCTCTCGAATCGGGCCTCTTGTTCGGCCTTCATTGCCCATGAATCACTGCGTGTGTGAAGAAGAAATGAAGCGTGTATAAGAGGCGCTGTGATATATGGATATCACAGCGCCTCTTATACACGCTTCATATACCCTTCCTTTCAGTTTCAGCTATATATACTTTCCGGTTACAATTGGTGAGAGCTCTCGGAACTTTCTCCATGCGCATCTCGTCCTCATCAATGAGGCAGATTCTACACCTCCATTGGCGTTAATCATATTACCTAGATAGCAAAATTTTCCTACTCTTTCAAATGTGCGCTTTCCAACTTCCACTTCTTTAACACCCGTCTGGACGACTTGACTTGACAAACACGTTCTGCACACAAAAGCTGTCTTCAAATTGGCCAATCTGCCTTTTATGCCACTACATCTCTGATGCGTCCAACTAAGGCATTTTGTGCATGTAATTGAATTTGTGCCAACCCCCTTTCCACAGACTCCACATGGCCACTTACCACATTTCACCACCGTTCCGTCTCCGCATCCACTTACCATAACTTTCGTCTTTTCTATATTCACTCTCATTCCTTTTGCCTTCATCCATTCTTTCCACCAGCAAATCTTGTCCTTCAATTCTTCTTCGCTCTTTGCAATCAACACTAAATCATCTACATACAGTAGCTCCAGTGGTAACCCAGATCTTGTCTCACGGGTAATCACTTCCATCACAGCTACAAACAACAGCGGGCTCAATCCCTGATGTAGTCCAACCTTCACCTCAAATCGGTCCATAGTCCATCATGTGTTTTCACGCATATCTTTGCTCTTTGCGTCAGAGTACATTGCCATCACTGCGCTGACTAGCCATTCCTCAACCCCCAAATATTGCTATCGCTTAGCCATCGATAGCAGCCATTGCAAACTGAAACGGCATTCGACGCGCTCTGGCCTGGAAGTGCCCTTGCGAACACGAAAGGCAAACTTGGCTGCATCATATAGACATGAAGCACACCGGTAAAACTACTACGCCTGGGACGATGCTGTGACAAGGGGCCATCGACATTCAGCGCGATGGAGGCGCGGAGGCGCGATTGACTTTGTAGCGATCTCATTGAAAAGGAGAAGGTTCTCACCTAGTTTTCAGGATGCATTCAATATCTTGATTTCTATCGAAGTAACATAAAATTTATCAATTTTGATACACATGATCAATTATCAAATATAATCAATAAAACCAATATTTGTATTTCGAAACAAAAATAAAGTTTAGTATGACAATGATTACCATTCTGAAAGGTGTATTCTCATGATCAATAGAGCCTATATTCTCACCAGTCTTAGAAACCAAGTCGGGGCACATGTCCTTGAGCATTTGCAACGAACTTGCGTCAGTGAGTTCCTTGGCTGGGCCATCATATGCACAATTCTTTACATAGTCAGTGTTATCACATTCACCATACCAGATGCAATGGGACACTGCCTGTCCTACTTCCAGAAATATTAACTGGAATTGTGCAACAATAACAAAAAGTTTTAATAAAAGTTAAAAAGTTTTAAAATGATAAGACATGAAGAAGGTTGCAACAGCTCACTTGCATCATTAAGCATTACGTACACAGGCGATCTGCCAGTCGCCAAAATTGTCCCCCCCCCAAAAAAATTGACAGAATTTGACAGGTTTCTTTGCATTTGGCGAAAGTTTTTGGCAAATAGTTTTTTCATCATTTGCCCTTTAGTAGAAGTAGAAGTTCAATCACGGGTTTTATGATGATGAACAATTAACTTATATATATCAATGCAAGAGAAAAAAAGCTGACAGAACTGATTCAAATGGCATATAAAGTAAAGCCTGGCAAAAAAAAATCTCCTGGTTACTTTTTGGCTAATTATTTGGAGAACCAGAACTTTTAAGACCGAGTACAGGAACATGTCAAATCACTCGACCTTCCATGGCTGTCAATTAAGTACAAGCCTGTATTGGCTGATACCAATAAATTATTCTACTCGAGGCGTGCCTCAGGGATACTCCCTAGATGCCGTGATTTTCATCACTATACAACGGAGAACTTTCAGGTTAAGTCCAGAATATCGGACACGACCACCGCTATGCAGACGATACCCGGTACAGTGGTGCACTACCTTACGATAGCTGCAAACCATCTGATCCGGACTTGCGTTTCATGATGCTGAAATGTATGCAGGACGTCACTGCGTGGACTGCTTCAAACAGATTAAATCGGGACAATAGAGAGGGTAAGTGGTGCGCCAAGAGCCGTATGCAGCACCACATCAACATATCTCCTCTTATCATCGACCAGTCATCCATATGGCTGCAGCCCAAGGTCCTTCTGCAGACATTCCTTTGCTTTCGCTTATGCCTTTAAACGTGTAAACAATATCCATGGTATCAAGCGCTATTTAGGACTATTTAGCATACAACTGTAAGTTCAAAATGTTTTCTAGCATAATAAGGGAATCGTTTAAACAATACAACTGTAATCAAATCAAGCCAATCGTAAGATGCACCAAAGAATGAGCTGATTTAACCGATTTATGAAGCGATAACTTAGTCATTGCTCCAGATACACACACAGACAGACGCTCGCGGCTTGATGGCCGCATTCCCCCCCCCCCCCCCCAGCAAGAGTAGGCCATTTGCAGCCGCACACACAAGAATCGGCGTGCCCTGATCCCACAGTAGGCATCAGGGGCAGCGCGAGAGGCCTTCCGGAACTGGAAACATTAACCAGAACACTAGCTTAATTAAGGAGATGATAAAATTGGTCCAGAGTTACAAGGGTTCAATTGTTCTGCCTCCACCTCTCCAGCCCACTGCCCTCCCCATCCACCAGAGCTCATCCAAACAGCTCTCCCAAAACCAACCGTCGTCTCAAGGACACCGGGGCGGGCCATGGGCACAGGGGCTTATGATTATCCATTTATAGGCTTCCATGGCTGTCTTGTGGATCAGGGTTTAACAGGCTACATGTAGATGCCCTTCCTGACACTTGACCTGCCCGATGGTGGCAGTAGGGATAGAACAGCCGGACATAGTGTAATGTCATATCCGGGACAAAATTTATTATTGGAAATCAAGTTGGCTGTTAGGCTACTGGCACTTACATGAGCAAATAAACTTTTGAAAGCTGTAAACTTTTTTATTTTTGTCTTTGTGAAAGAATGATTTCCACAAATTGAAACTGCACAAAAACAATATAGCAAGTTTGTAGAAAATTGAATTGCCTCGCAAAAAGAAATAAGCATATTTTAAAGAATAAATTCATTTCTAAAGAAACGCCTCCTAAATTTTAACATTTTAAAATTATTCAAGGACCGATGACGATGCACATCTACTCCAAATCAATTCCCGCCTTGGTTTTCTATATATAGTTCAGTAGCCAAAACAATTAATAATATTATTGGTAAACTATATATGAAGCACTACTGCTCACAGTGATAATAATGAGCACTCACAATGCACATTATGCTGATGTTCCACCTCCAATACAACGTTCGCACAGAGATCTTCAGGTAGTTCATGATGAGAGATCGACGAAAATCACTTTTGACTCATGACCATGCAGCAGTCGGAGCGCATGCACATATTAATTTCTCTAAACGATTTTATGTATACAGCAAGGTTGTAATAATTGATGGTCTTGAGTCTTATAATATAGAAAGCAAACACAAAAATTACGCTATATTTGCGCCTTAACTAAACTACACCCTATCTAATACAATTCTATGTCTCAATACTTTTTTCACAATCCTGTAGCAATTGCCAACAAAAGTTCTCCATTCAGCAACAAAGCTGTAAAGCTACAAAGCCAACTGATTCTTTTCGCCCCACCCGGTACCTGCAGCAACCAAATGCACGAAAGACAGATTGACGTATGTCCATTAAAATAATATTTAGTTGTTCCTACAAAATATGGGCATATTATAAGCTAAATGGTGACGCTAACGCTAATGTTGAGAATTAAATTAGCTTCAAAGCTAATTTAACAGATATTAAATTAGCTTAAAAGCTAACTTAACAGATATTAAATTAGCTTCAAAGCTAATTTAATAGATATTAAATTAGCTTAAAACGCGATTACCTACATCATTTAAAGTCAACGAATCCATGATGGCAAAATGCATGAAACATGGGCCGCGGTCAGTGTCTAACTTTTTATACCGGAACGCATAGCGACCCATTCGTGATTGGGGATGGTGCTGTAGTAGTCTACTCTTAGCTGCAGACGTGAAGTTAAGACCGTGTGTCATAACGAAAAGTATGACAATCTGGTTCTGTGCGGATGGTCACGGCATCACGCACAGTCGCCGTTTACGACACGCCCGGGGAGCTCTGGGTTGCACAGCTTTGTTTGTAGCATGCTGGGGTTGGCTGTTCTAGAATTTATTGTTGGGAAAGGTCAACAACAACGCAGCCTTAGTGTTAGCAAGTTAGGATTAGGGCTGCATTAGGGTTAGCAAGTGAGGGTTATGGCCCCGTTAGGGTTAGGGCGAAGGGTTTGGTGAGGATTAAGTCCGATTAACACTTATTTCATAACCCAAGTGCCTGCGTTGTTGTTGTCCTTTCCAAACAATAACCAAAACTAATTCCTAACCTTAATGCAGCTCTAACCTTAATTCTTTTGCTAACCCTTATGCGGCCCCAACTCTATTTTAAGGATCACGTGTCATGTTGCATCTCATGTACATGTAAGGTTGCCAGACGTCTCTTATTTTAAGGGAGGTCCCTCTTTATTTGTGGAAGCAGTTTTTGCAAAAGTAGGCCGGCGTACTCACACAATTGCTTTTATCACTGCAGGCAACCGTATTAAATTTGGAAGTCCCGTAATATGACGCCCAGAGTTTTCGGGTGTAAATGCATTTTGTCACTTCTACTGCAGAAAAGGTAAATCAGTTACCCTCATCGAGAAGTAGGCCTATTTACAGGATATGGAATGTCGTTTAGGATAAATTCGTTATTACAATATTACATTAGTAATTAAGTCAGTCAGCCAGAAATGAATAAGTTTGAGTAAAATATTCATTCAAAATTCAAAATTATTAATTTATTTGAATTCGTGGCCGACTTGACCAACGGACAGTGTGACCACACAAATCCATTAATCCAACTAACCTAGTTACCTAATCTAACTAACCTAGATAGGACCTAGCTGAATCCTAAATCTATAGATCTCTCGATCAGAGAAACTTTGATTTATGACAGATACATGACATTGTATAGGATGCTCCAATAATTTCTATCTTCATGCAGCTTTTATTTATTATGTATTACTATAATAATTATGGTATATTTTATATAGTTTATTAATTTAAAACCCATCAAAAACCAAAATTTATTTCAAGAAACAATACTATGAATTTTCTCAAAACTAAACAAACGTCAATACCCTTTCTTGGTTTAAATAATATAGCAATAAATCAATCCTAAATTACATTTGAAAAAAACTTATCCATTTACCGACATCATAATTTTTTATTGCGCGTGGCGGTGCGGAGCTTCAAATATAAAACAAACCTGCACCTACAATTCAAGCAAATGATATTTTTTCGATCTCCGTTTGCATGTCATTTTTTGAGTGCGTTACAAGTGCATTATACATACATACATAAAAACAAAAAATTGATAGAAGTTCTTAAGAACTTCTCAAGAAAAAATTTGTTCATGATGTTGTGAGAAACAGGCCCTTTACCCATAACCTAATCCTAGCGGAAACCCTAAGCTCAGTCGCGTCCGACTCAGACTGTGGTTTAAGTGTCTCGGCAGAGCAGTCTGGGAGAGGCTATTTCTTCTCCAACACAGTTTGTTCTTTCCGGGGAGAACTTCTGAGCGGGAAGGGGGGGGGGGTGCTCACCGAGGGTTTTCCTCTCACACTACCGAAAAACTGGTGTTTAGCAACGTCACAAGTGTGTCCAAAATTTTCTTGTCAATCTCTTATATTGGTATTAACCATTGCGAGTTAATCTCGAGTTGACTCAATCGGCGGATTGTGTGACGTCACGCTAGGCATAGAAGATTGACAACGGTCACGTTCAACTCTCCGATTGATCAACTCGAGGTTAACTCGCAATGGTGGGTACGGATATTAATCGATCTTCATCTCAATTTCTATTCATCTTCTCACCAATATAGGAACGCTGAGCAAACTGAGCAGTAGGAGCGGGCGCTCCCATGCGTTCCACCCACTTATCAGCACTGGAAGCGCTGGTCTAAATTTGTGGGACCAGTGGAAGCAGCGCTCCCACGCGCTCCCCCTACTTTAATCACTACCTAAGCGTAACACTTAAAACTATTTGAATCAAACTTTTTTTTTTACATCCTCTAACCCAAATAATTTATGTCATGATGCGTCACGATATTATGTCAGCAGTGTTTTCAAAAGTGCCATGATTATTGGCGCGACAATGGCAACCACGACGCTTAACTGGCAACCACGAAAAGCAGAAAATTGAGCCAGGATGTTCTAATGGAAAAAATTAATTTATTTGCGGAGTAATGTCAGCTGAAAGTACAAGTACGCACTGTGGATGATTTATGTATTTTTATGTACTTCACTTCTGTACGAAAAATAAAATGTGACGCGTGTTGTATATTTTGGCAACGGGTGACAAGTTGGCAACCGTAAACTTCATTGCGTTGCCATAATGGCAACCTCATTTTGCATGCCTTGGAGACACTGCGGGTCGGTTTTTCCAACACGGATTTAATGGTGGTTCAGGATTTAACCCATCACTTTGCATAGGCTAAATCCTGAACCACCATTAAATCAGTGTTGGAAAAACCAGCCCTGCATGTGAGGCCCGTACATGAACCTCCATACTCCATAGGGCTACCTGGTGATTTGATGCTAATGGCAGCTCGTCGCAGTATTGTTGTTTGAACTTCCATGTCAAAACTTAGCTAAGCTAGGCTAATTAACATTCACAAACGCTGACAAATTCAATACAGGCAAGTCTATCTAGTAATCGTGAATCCAGGACATTTGATCCACGGATATCTCACCCACGGATATCTCGCCCACCTGGGCGGACATTTGCTGCAGGAATATTTCGCCCACGGATTTTAGTAGGCCTAACATTAGTCTGCCATGCGTTGTATGTAGCTAGCTAGCTGTGTGTCGTGTATGCGCTGATGATGCGTCCAAAACTTTGTTCTATAAGAATTACACAGTACGAGAGACATTGAAGGAGAAGGGGGTTTTTTGAAGATGTCGGGACGAACATAGTCGATTTACACATTAGGTAATTAGCAAGGCAGCGGAAATCGATAATTGAATTATCACTTGTCACTCGGC
>JAQIWG010006136.1:0-13649 GCA_034695025.1 Chamaedrilus cognettii | reverse complement strand
GGGGGGGGCAGGCCGGGGGTGACCTATAGGCTTCTAAAATTGTCTAGCCGATTAGGCTACTGCATATGGCGATCAATGGCTGGCTTTCGGCTATATCAGATAAATGGCTAAACACGCGATTTTATGCAGAAGTCCGAAGAACAGAAGAAATGCTAAATATGCTAAAACCTTTTTGAAAACCTGATTTTTGTATGAACACATGATCGTCTTTTTTTAAATCCTTAGCTATAACATGGTTCCATGTACGATACCGGTCACACATACATACGTCGCTAAATTATCATTTCTCATTAAAGTTCCCCTTGCATCAACGTGGAGGCGCCCATGTCTCTTTTCAAAATCTTAATTGCTGTAGCCTACCAGTAGTATATCTATATCTAGTAGATATATATCAGACCTCAAGCATACAAAGATTAGATGTGCGCGGTGAAGGCTTAATTACTTAATTGCAGATTCGGATTCCCTGTATCCAACATAGTGTAACGCAAATTATGCAATACATTTCTATTCAACAGTCTATTTCATACAACAGTAGTAGATTCGTTTCTATGGACTAGTCTGACCTTTAGTCTTGGCTACCAAAATTTGAAAAAAATTAGCCGTCAAACAATTGGCTACTGCATGTAAATTTTAGTTTCGTCAAGTAGTTTGTCACATCGCAATATTACAATTATTTAGACATTGGCTCAAATAAGGGTCAGCGCCCATTATGCCCCTCATTTATAAAGGCCTCGCATAGGGGACGCCCCTTTGGCTAAGGGACGTCTGGCAAGCCAGTCAAAAACCTACCATTTACTGTCAGATGCTGAAATGCAGATAATAGTCCACTTTGACAGTCCACGTCTGCTGCTCCAGTATCTCGACAATCATCATCCGCTTCAGCATGGTCAGCTGACAATGTAGATGTCATATTGGCAGTCCTTGGAGGGTTCACAACGCCAGTTAACCCCTAGTCTAATATTTTAGTTAAAATGCACTTTTGCGACTATGTGACTGTGACTTTGTTTAACAAAGCATCCACTCCAGCTTCCTCTTCGACACGCAACGAGCCTCCGCGAGTCTGTCTAACATGGCGCTACTTTGAAGCCTTTTAAATCATTTTCTTCACTATAATGCAGCAAAACCCATTTCTGTTTATTATCTGCCATCTCGCAACAGTTCTGCAGTCTTCTTCCTTCAGGACATTTTAGCGAAGTTTAGGCCAAAATATTAGGACAACTTGTTGAAACACAAAATCATCAATCAATACTTTTTATAATACTACAATTGTAATCGGCTATCTGGCCGACAGCGATAAACTCGGTATTTTAGTGTCAGCGGCCAGCCTACTATTTAGTGCTTACAAATACCGATGTTCTAAATTTGTGTAGAATACTAATAATAGGCGTAGGCCCGGGATAGTATTAGTACTCTCTGAAAAGCCCAATTCACGTGGTAGTCTATTGGCATTGTATAGTCGTAGTTTCACTTTCACTTAGTGATACAGCTTGCGATTTATTTTTTCGTTAAGAATCATCGACAGTGATTTAAACAATCACTGTCGATGAGTTTAAGTATTAAGTTTAACCTTCAAATTTCGATTTATTAATTATTAAATCACCGAACTGAATGAAAAATCAAAGCACCTCAGCACTGGGTGCCGCTGTTTGCTTTTGCGCTGCTTAAAAAAGCCTTGTCCTAGCAGGGTCGGATGGCGGGGGGCTATGGAGGTTTACCTCCGCTAATGAGAATACGGACTCCGCCTACCCTGGCTACTGTGTCAAAAAGCCAAAGGAGAGGGGGGGGGGGTTTGATCCCCACGACTGAAGGCAATTGAGGGTCGACGTTGGTTAATAAATTTTAGTTGCATTCGGGACAGCTAAGGTCTTTTGGCAGAGACCATAGTCCTGACCACCCCTGAAAGTCCCAAAAAAAAGTAGGCCCCCTAGGCAAAATTTGCACTGATTCAGGAATTTCGGCAACTTCTTAGGCAGTTACAGTGACAACAAAGAACCCACATTCACGTATAGGATGCAGTTTCCGCATCGACAGGTCCAGTCTAGCTAGTCTACTCGGCTGATTGGTAGTGACTATACAGCACTCAGTCTGGATAGACGGCAATTGGAAGTTTTTTGGAGAAAGAACCTGAATTTGACCCCACAATTGCGGTCTTTTGATCGAAAAACTAGTTAAAGCACAACTTTTAGAGATTTTTGGACTATGTTATTTTCAGAACAATTTGGTGCATTTTAATAACATTTTTGTTAGGAATAATGTGCTTTTTAGGGGCATTTACTTGGATTTTTCAAGTCAGGAGAGAAAGCAAAAAGAAAAGAATAACTTTTAACCGGTCTGAAATTTCAGAAAAGTGAGTGGCATCACTGAGCCTAGTGCTTTTGACTAGAATCATTTCAGATTGGAATTCCGTCTCACCTATTATCTTAAAACAGTCATCTCTGAATTCATTCAAGATGGCATTGTCCACAAAACAGATAATTTTTTTTTCAAAATTTGTGCGCACTGCAAAAAATCATCCGTTAGGGTGAAGTGCAGTAGTGAAGTTAAAGTTGACGAAAGATGGCGGATTTAAAAGACAATAAAGAATCACCAAGAAGCGCCCCGCCCCCACAATCCCTCTCCGGACGGGAGACGGGACTGAAAAAGAAGAAGTACAAAGAAGATAATTTATTGCTCTCAAGAGCGTAATTTATTTCCGCTTCCGGTGAAATTTCTTCAAAAAAAATTTAGTTCAAATTTTGTCAATTTTTTTTTCAAAGTCATCCTAACGCTAGACCGGACACGATTAAGATTATATGAGTAAACTACTATTAGGAAGAAGCAGTGAAAGCCCGGTGTGGAACTACTTTCACTTCTTTGAATACTTTAAAGATGCGAATAAGTACAAATGCATCGTTGTAAATTTGAACGATAAGACCAGCCAGGACTCGCAGTGTTATGTCCGCGAATAGGACTGTCAGATTCAAAATAAGACAAACATTTAGTTTGAAAAGCAAATTAAAGGTGAATATTTGAGGTAATAGTAGTAGTAGAAGAAATTCAAGCAATCCCGTGTATCACTTGTTACGGCTTCACAAAGACGCCCATACCGGTTAGAAAGCTAAGGGAAAAGAGAAAGCGCATTGCAGAGGAAATGCACCCAAGATAAAATCGACTGAGGGTTTACGCAAATCTCAATCATTGAAGCGATACCTGGATCGTTAAGGAAAATTTGGCACATAAGCCTGATGATACATGATTTGCAAGAACTGGGTAAAATTCAAAAACCCATTTCTAAATTCTTCAAACGAGAGAAAGTGCCTAGAGCAGGTTCTGATTAGTTGTTCAAAATTCCTAATGTCTTTTATAAGTCGCGCAGCGGTACACATCCACATATCCTTCACCACCGACCAGCAGCCGGTTGGTGTCTGCCTCGTAACTCAGCCGATACGGACTCACTGTTCCGTCCTCTTCCTTCGTCAGCAGCACTCCGCGCAGCCGCAGCTTCATGTCGAGCACGACCACTCTGTGGTTGTTGCAATCCGCGACGTAGATAAGAGTCCCATCTTTTCTTGGATTAACTGCCATGTGCGCGGGATGGTTGAGTCTTCCCACGCCTCTGCCGCGTTCTACACCGTACAAATTCAGCACCTCGTTGTCCAGGCTGTCCGCGCGTTGGCCTCCTTTCAGTTTGTACACCAAGTGGATGGGATCGTTATTGGAGCCACTGCTAAGAATAAATGAATTGTTCTCAATTGTTACAGCGTGCTGCAGTTCTTGCAGATAATGTGGCATATCTTCGGGCAGAAATAACACCTTACGCATATCCATGCCGTGATAGACTGTTCTCCCAGGTCTCGGGGTATGACGGCATGTTATTAAACCCTGGCCATTTAACATGGCTGTTAAGGTTGCAAAGTTTAAATCATTCACGAATATCACTTGTTTTCCTTCAGCCAGCAGCCAGACGGACTTATTGTTCGGATCGCTGACTAAGAGTGTATCGGCTTTTCGGTTTGCCGCAATATCCTGGATGTGGACAGTATTTCTCCCTGTAACAACAAGTTTGCCAACAAGTTGAAATTTTTCTTCATCATACACTAAGATCTCGTTAGACGTGTATCCAACCACGATGTATATGTTTCGTCCAAGCTGACCAACTCCACTCACAGGACCGTCAAACTTGAGACGCTTGATTCTTTTCACTTTCATATCATCTACAAAATTCATGCAAAAAAGAAGAACAACGATTACATCACAAATTATGCATTCTACAAATAAGCTATATGCTACACAATCTATTTCAAGTCTTAAGGGCACACAAAACATTTATTAAGTTCATGTTCTCGATATTTCATATTTGTCATATTGAGAAATATTTTGTTTGCTCACTGTGTGCTCGGTAATGATATCACTGTATTCTTATTGTTGACAGTAGGTCTGCCGTACGGATATTTTCATCAAATTACACTGTACAATGTTATTTGATAACTCCGCTAGGACAATTCTTATTTTGAAGTTTGGAAATATAGTGCGACTTTTTTTCAAATCACCGTGATTCGTCCCTCTATCTTTCTAGTGCACTGCTAAGTGCTAAGCCAAAGGTCCCTGGTATCCAACCTCTGCATATCTGGCGGTCCTTTGAAAAATTCTATAATTCATGTTTCCATACGATTTTCTTTCCAGTAATTGATGAATGACTCATTTCTAATCTCCTTCTTCCCCTTGTCCTATTGCCCTCCATTCTTCTCTCCACTATTTCTATCATCAATCCCTCTCCTCTCTCCATCGCGAGGAGAAGGATAAAATATAAGACGTGAATCGTCTCATATCTCATATCTCATATAACAAAGTAACATGAAATAAAGTTAATCTAGCAAGAAGAAATTTGTGAATTTTAAAGCAAAAGGCTATCATACTTCTTGCAGCAAGTTGTAGGCGCAAATTGGAAGCAAACCAAGAACGCTTTGTGGCAATGTCGTGCCATTCTCGACACACAGACGTTAAGTGTCCGAATGTGACGCCTTCAGGATGAGAAAATGACTGGCTGTCTGACTTGGTCCTCATCGCAAAAGCTTTCAGGAGAATTTGCTCCCATAACTCAACTGGCAGTGGCATCTAAAATATTATCAACAAAGCTCAAATTCAGAATATAGGACACAAAACGTAAGTGCTTCTTTAAAATATTTATGCACCACAACATTTGAAGCCTTCACCATATAGTCATAATATTTGGCAAGAAGGAATTGGTGCAAAAATGTATGTTAAATAAATGTTCAATTATGATTAGCATGCACCGAGTAAAATGTCAAGATATTTAAATTTAGCTAGAAGAGTGTTCTTAGCATCATTTTGCTGAGTGACAGAGAGATAATCAAAAACTAACTCTACAATTACAAAACAATTAGCAATCATCAGAAAAACAGCCAAAAATAACCAAAACAACCAAGTCGTATTTAGTGCTTATCTTAATAGTAGCAGTAGGCCTACATAGCTTATCTTAATAGTAGTAGGTTAGTATAGTCAGCATCATTATCAACACCAGTGTTTCACGACAAATTGCTGTTCAAGCTAGATAATGATGTCTCTCGCAGCCATGCTGACAGAACTTTTTCCGTGTTGCTATTCTTAACAGTGCTTGTTCATCTCTGACTTCACTTTTATTAGACTATTTCACATTTTCCTTTATTCATAACTCCACATTTATCGCCATATTTCTTTTTCAGCTCATAGTGGGGGCCTGTGCAGTGGTACATACTGATCATGCCTAAATCCTGCCGTGACGATTAGGAAGTTGAGTAAGCCGCACTGCGCAAGAATTGCGGCAATGCTACTCGGCAACAGATCAGTAACTGCACAAATACTCTGGCATGCGGAACTGCGGATTGAGAGATTGATAAAACTACGCAAATGAGTGAGTGTAGCCATGGTAGCTGCATTCGATGATTTTGCTGATCAGATCTCAGCAAAAAATAATAAATACTGTAATTTAACATTAAATTTTCATGTGCATGTGCGTGTCATTTTGGGGAATTTCGTGAATCAGGTAAAACTCGCAAAAACTACATGCAGAAAATAAAGTTACAGAAGCTAAAGAATACAGTGTGCAAAAACAGCAGTGCAGCTAAATTTTGAGTCGCAAAATCGTGGAAAATAACAGGCAGCAAAAATTTAATGTTTAACAGTATTTAATTGCATTAGTAACCTATATAAGCTAAGAACATATATGTGCAATTGTGCATGTAAGACGTGGATAGTCTGACTAGTCTCTAACTCATCGACTTCATTTTGCAAACTTTTTTTGTAGGCTGCTTTGACAGCTATCGGGCTAGAAACTAATGTCAGACGTAATGCTGTCGAGGTACCAAATATGTTCAGGAAAAATTGATAAGGCTTACATCAATTTGTAGATTTGGCTTCTCTTGTCTAGAGACGCTAGTCGAGATCATTTCTGAAATTGATAGACGTTTGATCTTTTCAATTATTGCTAGGACTGTGCTTGACAACTGTTACATACTCAATGTACATAAACATAATGTTCACACAAACGACACATAACTAGCATACATAAAATTATAGAGGATAACGGAGTACGGTATATTAAGAGTTTGCAAGTATTTGAATTAGCAATACATTTGCCTACAAATTAAGGCAAAATATTACGCAGAACTCACCATTCTACTTACACAGTGAAGCGAAATGCAGCCTACTTATAACTTAAACTTGTGACACAAGATGCGCTTCATTCATGTTCTTTGTTCTACCGAGCAAGGCAACACTGTAAATTCATATTAAAACTACCCAAAGTTGAATATAATTATGCATTTTAAGTTCATCAGCAAGCATGCAATAAACATATTCAAAACAGACAAAATACATAAAATCTAGTTTAAAAGATGACAGGCCTACGTAGGCCAAAGGCTACAAAAGCACTTATACCGCTTCTATTGAGAAAGTAAGTGTACGCAATAACATACAAAATCTGTTACCGTACAGAGTTACATCGGTAGACATGTAAAAGTTTACGTAAGTGATGACATGAACCACTCACAAGACATAATAAACTTTGTATAAAAATAGAAATATAACAACAAACATAAAAATTTCAGAAGAAGGCAAATTGTCGACTTCAAATTTAGGCAGATTAAATGACTTTTAAACTCAAAAAGTATAACAAATAAATATTAGACTAAGAAATTACTGACACTAGAAAAAAATGATTAAACCATAAAAAGATAAACAATTCACAATATACACGTAAATAAATAAAAATATTTATGGGGGTTGAGTGCAGATTTGAAGAGGCTTAATTATGCTCTAGTTATCGTCGGCGCCGATCGACATCTGACTGTAGTAGCAACACTTATAACTACTAAATTATACTAAATCATTTTATTGTTTAGTATTTTAAATATCTGTTTAAGGTTAAAACGGTGGAAAGAGAAGCTGTTAAACAGTTGCGAACTTTTTTACAACTTTAAAATCCCGTTAAGCCACGCTGTTGAGAACGGGACATTAAAAAAAATTGTTATATAACAGCCCTTAATTTTTAAATAGTACATAGTACATGATATTGAACTGTGTCCGGCAGCCCTGCCCCTGCTGCCAATATCAGACAGATTGGGCGTCAGGAAGGGCATCCGGCCCATTAAAATCTTTCCAAAAAAGGCCACAACTATATATCACAGTCTGTGCTCATGGCCATCTCCAGTGCCTTTGAGACGATGCCAGGTTCAGGGGTAGCGAAGGTGAATGGAAGGTGGTGGGGAGAGCTTGTTTGGGGAAATGCGAAATGCGGACACACGTGCGGCTACGTGTGTGTGCGTGTATGTTGTTAGCATTTATTACTTACACGTACTTTACAGTTTTACAGAGTCTAACAGTTACTCACTTTTTTTAAGGTACTTCTCACAGCTGTAGTAGTTGATGAGGTACATCAGCTTGATTCGGATGGGATCCATCTGTTGCTCAGCCATTAAAAGGTTGAAGAACGATTCGACCATCACGTTAAGTTGACCGGAGATGACGAGTTCACGCATTGCTATTAGTGCCTCTGATGTCGAGCAGTGAACGTACAGCCTAATGCTCTTACTCTTACATATTGTAATAACTTCTGCGTCCTTAACGCTTTGTAACTCTTCCAGTAATTTCATTCTTTTCTCCTTTGACAGTGAATTGAACTTTTCTACAATTTGTCTTTCGATGTCGATGGTTTGATGCAGAGATGAAGAATCAATGATTCCACCAGCAATTAGCACCACTAATCAAATCAACAAAAAACAACAAAATTGTAAAAATCATAGACAGCACCTTGATTCAAAGCAACTGAACAGCGGATGCTAGTGATTAAAACATCTGTTTACTTTTGATTCAAAATCTTAAATAGTGAGTACATAGAATATGCTTGAATTAACTGGAGTCTGAAGATAAAACGTATTCAATTAGGAGAGGTTCAAAATTCTAAATATTTAACTTTTGCCAATTATAGATGACCATAAATATTTGAGCTATAATGTTGCCTTCAATAATATTTAGACGCCAGAAAAATTATAAATAGACCTTGTGCAAAATTAATGCTTGTCATGGCAAATAGTCACCATGATAATAGAAATAAATTGGGAATTACATTTAAAAAAAGATAATCAAACAATTAGAATGCTTTAAATATTTGAGGTCAAACTCGCAAGATCCGCTAAAGTCCACAAAGCCACAAAGTTCTGAAACTATATATCTTATCTACTTTCCATGTATGGGCTTGTTGTGCTACTTGACACTTGTCGATCTTAATCATTATAAATTCTCTGAAAGTTACAAAGTTTTACCTCCTGTATTTTGTATGGCTCGTGCGACATGCTCTTGAGTAGCTTGCAGTAAATTCACAAAAATCTTGTACTGTGAAAAACTGCGGCGTTCCATGACATCCAACATTTCCCCGATTTTCTGTTGATTTGTTCCGAACTGTCTGATGTAGTCAAACTGACTCCGTGAAATGCATTCTTGCGACATCAACTCTTCCAGTAGCCCATTCAACAACATATTTTCGACCAGGAACGCACGAAGTACATGCAATTTTCCTCGTTCATCCTGAGTTAGTGGTCTTTCGTCTTCCTGACCGCCCATTACTGTATATCACAAAAAACTTTGTAACCTTAAACAAGTCTATTTATATTACAATGCAATAGTATATCTAGGCTAACTAATGAAGTAAATTTATCTGCTTTTCACATGAGCCGTGAGATATATGAAAGTTTATGGGCACGGGCGTCCCGTCATATGGACGAGGTCGGGCCTTGGCACAACCTTTGGAAAGGCAGCCCTACCATTAAACATTAGTGGCCCTACCTGGCCCGACCTAAAAAAGTTGAAGTGGCCCGACCTTTAACCTGTTATAAGTAGTAGTGGGCCAACCTTGACAAAAAAATTTCTGTCAGCATTCCCTCTCCCCCGTCAGAAGACTGTCCGGCCTGGCCCAACCTTTGGCAGGACCTACGGGACGTCACTGTTTATGGGGGAGTTTTGCTGAATATTTCTTCTGACATTATTTGTTAGAATATCTCACTTAACATAGTGTGAAATCTTCTTTTTTAATCAAACGTTTCATGTTACTATGGATTTCTTAGTCTTGCGTATTTTGACTAAATTTGATAAATATACTGTAAATATTTTAATACCTTTTTGCCGTAATGCGACAATCCTAAAAATAAAACTTATACCTCCATCTCTGACAATGTAGTTTGAGAGATGCGACTGGTTACTGTCCCTCAGAGCCTCGAGAAAGTTCTCGTACCGCCATACTTCAATCTGCTGCTTCACCATCTCAAGCAGCTTGCGGTTTTGCTTGAAGCGATGTCCAGATTGCTCTTTCACATCCTCCAGTTGCTCCTCCGACATCACCTTCCGGCTCATGAGCACGCCTATCAGGCCGTACTCACACTCGATCTGGGGTTTCAAGACTTCCTCATGTGCCTTCAGTCTGCCTCTGTAGTCTACAATTAAAGGACTCAAAAATGCTGCACTTGCATAATAATCTAGTGTGCAGTCGTACTCAGAATCTACAGTTCCAAACAAAATGTACAGTTCTAAAAGTCCAGTGTGAAATCGTTGGAAAAAGATGTTCAAAGACTAGCACTGAACAAGACTAGCGGTAAGAATTTGCCTCAAAAATTTCTCAGCACCCCCTCTCTCCTCCCCCCCCACCGGTCCTTAATTCTGCATGGAAAGAAAAACTCTTCCGGGGGGGGGGGGAGAGGAAGCTGTGCAAAGATTTAGTTTTCGAACGGCACAAAACTGCAGTTCTCAAATTTTCTTTAAATGCACTCTGCTAAAATGTGCATACCATACGAAATCCATACAAATGCATAAAAATTAACTAAACACAACTCATCTCATTGAGTTTATCTTCATTCATTTTGACAGCATTGAAATTAGGCCTAAAAAATTTAAATATACACGGTGTTCCAAAAAAAACGGAACCTCTGGCTCTAAACTAAGTGGCATTGCTAATATGTCAGATATTTCTATGAAATCTACAGAGATAAGCAATTATGAAGTATTGCTGATCGAATTTCAATTACAATTGTAGCACAATATTGTAAGCTAATATTGCGAATGCTCCTCGAATACACAGCTCACACAAGACTGTGCAATTTACAGCTGATAACGCACCTATAAGCCTTCATACCTTGACACCAATCATGCAATACACACTGACAATAAAATTTGGTTGACGATGCAGTACATCTGTATAAATATCTGATTCAGAAAGCCAATAGCGCAATAATTTTGCAGCAAAAATGACAACGTTCAACGAACTCGATAAGCACGGATTAATTTCACACTATTTGTGCCCCGGGCCTTTTATGGTGTAATCCGGCACTGGGTAGAATACTTTCATGGAATCGGTCCCGGACATATTAAACTGTGCCTGGCAGCCCTGCCCCCCCTGCCACCATTGGGCAGGTTGGACGGCAAGAAGGGCATCCGGTCCGTACAACTATGCTCCAACAGGCCACGGGCAAAACGAAATACAGTGTTTTTGAGACGATGCTTGGGTCGGGGGGTGTGTTAGAGATAGGATGGGCGGTGGTAGGGAGGGCGTTTTAGCCGGCTGGCAGGCTAAATAGCCAGGGCTGAGGAGGTGAAGCCAGAGTTTGTTTGATGCCTAGTCTGCTACGCTTGACGTCAGTTTGGGCCTAGATCTGCGTGTGACGGGGCCCCCGCAGACTCTGTACCGACTTGTCATCATATCCTTAATTAGTTAAGTGTCGGCTTAACTGTTTCCTCCCCCTGAAGGCCTCTCATCTCCCAATTCCCCACGTGGGGCCGGGGCACAAGAGGGCATTAGTCCAACCTGTGCTAGCATGGAAAATGGACGGCAAAAACGGAAATGATGAATCCCACTGGTTAATTCGGACTACAAAATTGAACCACACGTAATCCAAACTATCGTACCTCAATTTTCTATATTAGTACCTAGTACCACCTACCATTCACTGTGAGAGTCCGACATTGCGGCGCCTCTTGTTCGCGTATTCTCTTGCGCTTCTTCTTTGATTTCTTCGACGTAGCACACCGGTCGCTGCTCTGAGGCACTGTCACTGCAGATGAAAGCCCACTTGGACTATCCACAGAAGCTGCTGTTGCTCCACCACAGCAATCCATACCATCTGTTTCCACATGGTCAGCTGGTAGGAGATCGGCTACGCTGGAAGGATTTAGAGTGACGTCATTGATGTTGATATCTTGCAGCAGCTCTGTGGTTTGATGATCACTTGTTGGACTACTAGGCTTGGTCTTGCCTTTCTTCTTCTTCGACGACATTTCAGTGTCACAAATGTCTAGTGGGGAAACGACCACAAAGCACGTACAAACTCTGCAAAGCAAGATATTTTTGTTGCATGTTATTTGAGCAGTTTTGCCCCTCAGAACTTTTGCTGCAGTTAATTTTTGCGTTTTGAGGACTGCCCATTATATAGCGCTTCTGTAGCTTTATTTTTGCTGTGTAATGCAGCCATGAACACCCGCCTTCCACTTTATTCTATCCGTCGCACCCTCACGTCTTAATTTTGTTGCTTCATTTACTTCTCTGTCAAGCTTTTCCACGTCGTTTCCGGTCTCCCTATACCATAAAAAAAACATACATAAATGATTAATAAAATGATCAAGGATTCAAGGTTGTTAAGAGCAGATCTAGGCCACAGAATTACAAGCGGGTCTAGTCCAAGTAGTGTCCTGTGGTAGGCCACGCCCACACTAGCCCATAACTCCAAATACCTAACCCCTAACCCTTCCCTATCCCTAACCCAGCCCTAACCCTAACTTTCTGATCCTAACGGGGCCCTAACCCTAACTTGCAAACCCTAACGGGACGCTTTCCTAGATCAGTCACTTTCAGTTTCACTTTGAACCAGTGATGCCACTCACTGTATTTTAAAAAGCTGTGTCGTTTAAAAACACAATTTTCTGATCAATAAAAAATCATGCTAAAAATATGATAAAAAGCTGTAAAAAATGCACATTATCAAGCCCAAAAAAACACTCAAAACACCCGTATGGCGCAGAATTCTTACTGATTTTTTTGAGGAAACACTTTTAAAAGGCATTTTTCTTGCAAAAAGCCATAGATTATAACTTTTCTCGCCGTTAAAATATACTTTCTTTTTCTAAATAAATTCGTGATCTAGGGGGGTAGGAACAGACATTATAAAAAACCATTTCAAAATCTATGCTCTACGTTCTTCTCAAAATGACTCAGATTCAAATGTTATTCAGATTTGTTCAGAAATTGATGCTATGAACCTACTATATAAAATTTAATATTATTTTCATGATGCCTTTCCCCTTTTGGTTAAAAGCATATTTCGCCCGTTTTTTTCATCAAATAACTGAAAGCGCAATTTTGAGCCTCGAAAGCGCACCAATTTTTTTCACAGAATGTCTATAGCCTACTGCTTTTAACTTACGTACAGTATTCTCCAGTGATTATATACGAACTCAATGAGTATTCCGGCATAGTCAGTGTTGCCAATCAAACTATAGATTTATACTACGCCTATGGGTTTTTTCGAAAATTCTCGAGTTCGCAGCAGACTGAGACAATGACTAAAGAATAACTTTTTATGTTCGTTGAAAAATCCGATAATATTTCCTATTTTTCAAAACCATTAGCGCTGTTGCTTTCGCATATCAAGGATAGGATAATCAATTTCAAAAGCTCAAAACTTTAAAACCAACAACAAAATTTCACAAACCTGAAGCAAAACAGCAATGTGAAAACTTCGGCTATGAAACGTTTTGAAAATTGGTCAACATTTGACTGAGTTACTCTTTTTCACACAGTGTACTTTTAGCATACCAGAAGTTACATTAGTTTTTAAAAATTAAGTCGCGCAACTAGTGTACAACAGTAGCTAGACTGTAGTCGGAGTATTATAATGAAAGCAGTTTAAAATATGCCTCTTCATTAACCTAGAGTTTGATTTACATAGGTCTTGGACCTATATCATCTATAGGGCTTACACGTAGGTCACTAGTATGAGTTATTTGTAATTACCAATTAGCCTGTAATTTTTAATTAGTCTGTAATTACTAATTAGCCTGTAATTACTAATTAGCCTGTAATTACTAATTAGCCTGTAATTACTAATTAGCCTGTAATTACTAATTAGCCTGTA
>JAQIWG010006135.1:0-13650 GCA_034695025.1 Chamaedrilus cognettii | reverse complement strand
TCAAGTATGAACGATTTGTGCCTCCAGGATCAAGCTATTAGATAATGATTATTTAGAACTTTGCTGCTCAGATCTTTAAAAAAAATGCTGTTTTGTTGTAATCAGATGGTGAAAATTTAGGCCTGGCCTAAATAAGGGACAATTGACGTCCCTTATGTTCTTCATAAGGTACAAGGGACACGTGGCCTCATATAAGGGACGTCCCTGGATCCTTAAAATAAGGGACGTCTGGCAACCCTAGTTACTCTCGTGATGACCAGGTCGCGATGGACTCCCCGATGGAGCGCGGAGCCCACGCTGGACTGATAGCCCTCGCCGTATCGGACGAGCTCTACTGCATCTGCGCCCTGCTCGACTCGATCATCAGCCGACACCACAGCGTCTTTCGCCCCCACTACTTCAGCTTCTACGTGCGCGCCTACGGCAAGTACTTCCAGAACACGTTCGCTCGGACCGGGACCTGGCTGACGGTGATCATGGCCGCCGGGCGCTACGCGGCCATCTGTCGGCCCATCCAGGCGCGGTATCTGCTCGGGGCGAACAGGACGGGCGTGGCAGTCGTGTTCACGTTCGCGTTCTGGACGCTCATCGGGCTGCCGATGATCTGGACGTACAGGGGCGAGGAGATAGACTGCGGGGAGCACGGAGTGTTCGTCATCATCAACCACGGGCCGTTCGTGGAGGCCTTCGATGGCATGTTCAAGGTAGCACTGCAGGCAGGGTCGTAAGCTGAGAGGGAGGGAGTGGGCGGGGTTGAAGTTGAAACCCTCCTGAAAAATTGCGATTTTTTTACACTATGGATTTTATTTGAAGAGTGACAATATAAATAAAAATAATTGCTTTCTTTTTTAACACTATATGTTTTCTCAAAAAATCACAACTCCCTGTAAATTGTTTAACCCCCTAAATTATTGTTTGTAAGGATCGAGAACTGTGAAAAAACACGCACTGGTTAGCACGCTCTCAAGTATCAACTTCAGGATCCCCCTCCTTTATTAGCCAAAAGTCAACCCCCCCAAAGAAATGAAGCTCAGCCTACTACCATGGTTGCCTTGACCATCTACTGTTGTCGGTGTTGCGGGTATTTATAGACTAGTTCTGTTGTTGTTCTTGTTATTGTTGTTGTTGTTCTAGCTGTTTATAGGCGCTCTCATAACATAGATGGCACGCGTCTCGTAGGCTTCCCGTGTGTGAATCTTGTCAGCGTATTTGTTTTAGAGCGATGCCTAAGGGATTTCGCTACCAACGACACCGGACCCGTTAATAGTAGGCCTATCGCTCTGGTTAGAAGACTTTGACAAGCCGAGAAATTGAATTCTCTGTGTAGCTAGACGGGGGATCGAACCCCGGACCTCTAGCACGACAGTCCAGTGATGATATCACTAGACCACACAGGTTGTCCGAGACTCGTTCTCGTTTATAACAAGAATGCTTGTGGTGCGTCGCGAAACCAAAACCCGGTTTTCAATTTTTAATATACCCTACGATATTTGAAAGTTAATATGACTCGTATTCTCAGCTGTTCAGTGAAGTTGGTATTTGATTCTCAAGAATTAATTCTTCCAGCCAGCCCAATCAAAAATTGATCAAATCGATTTATTGAAGAATTGATCTAATATAATTCATCGATATAAGATTCATTTAACGTAAGACGATGATTGGCTATAGGCCTACTGCGATATTAGTTCGCGATAATTCAATAACTCTAAATTTAAGATTTTTTTTATTTCTTTGATTTTTTGGAGTTTCTAGAAAGTGAACTTCAAAAAACCAATATAGGGTGATTCGATAGAATATTTTAATTGAGATAACATTTAAACGGCGGAGGGCAGGGTAGTCTGCATGGACTGTGAAAGTGGCGCTATAGTTTTTTGATGCCTAGTCTCCTAGGCCTGGCGCTAGCAAGCCCTAGTGTTCACGAGTGACGGGGCCCTCGCAGACTCTGGTTTGATGTCATCATAGCTGTAATGGATTATTTGTCGGCTTAATCACTTCCTCCCCCTTGAAGGCTCATCGGTCTCCCAATGTACCTTCGTGAGGTCGGGGCATGTGAGGGCGTGTATCCTTTAGGCTGCAAAAAGTCAAACCTGTGCCAGCATGACAAAATGGACGGGAACAACGAAAACATTGATGATGATGATGATGATGATGATGATGATGATGATGATGGTGATGATGATGATGATGATGACGACGATCAGACGATGATGATAATAGTATTATTAGATCTGTAGCTCAATTAAACATGCGGCTCTTGCTTTTTTTGACTGCATCTGCATATACTATTCTACTGACATTTGAGGCTTATATTCCTAATTCAGTTGGTTTCTTTATTTCTGGGTGCTGCTGCATGCGTTGCTACCGTAGGCTATTTGCGAAGAAAAAACATAATTGAGAAAAAAGGATACGTTGCAGGTGTCGTGCACGTACGTGTGGACGATCATAGGGTTCCTGCTTCCCGTCCTCTCTCTCGTCTACTTCAACTTTCATCTCATCCGCGCCCTCAGAGAGTCCTCACGCATGCGCAGTCTCTACCGCGTCAACCCACGCCTCGCGTCCGCCGGAAGTCACGTGACGCCCACCCTCGTCGCCATCGTCTGCTTGTTGCTGGTTCTTGTCACGCCCTCCGAACTTCTCCAGTTCTACTACTACGGAATTCGCTACGATAAGGCGGAAAGCTTCACGCTCGCGATCGTCGTGACGAACGTTCTGCAGACGATCAACTTTTCAATTAACTTTGTGCTGTATTGTATCGTGAACGTGCACTTCCGCGAGACGTCCAAGAGGCTCGTATACTGCTGTCTGTGCCGCGTGGCGAGGCGGCCCAAGGACAGCGCAGTCTGGGCGGATAACAACTCGCTGTCCCCGCGGCTTAGGTGTTCTATGAGGAACACGATAGAAACTGCCATCTAGTCAGCAGCAGCAGCTCATAGGCGTACATGTAGTTGTTAATTCTACCGGTAGCCCGTCACATTGAAGAGGAATTTATGTTTTACCGGAATCTTAAAGGATATAGGAACAGAGTAGTGTCGCCTTCTATTCTGAGCATTTAGGGATTTGGGCTCTTTTATTCACATTTTGGGAAGAAATAAACGGTGTAAGCTTCAAATATTAATTTGTTATTTGCCACTTAGGCAGGAACACAAAATGCAACAGTCAAACAAGCAAAAAATCGCAAAAAGCAAAAGAGCTGCAGCCAAGCAGAAAAATACAAGAATGCCACAGAAAACGACATGCATACATTCAATATACATGCAAACATTACATGGCTACCAAAGTGATCCAATAAGTTTGCAATAACAATAATTACTCCAAAACAAACATATCAAACATCATTCATACCAGAGTACAAACTGCTTACAAAACAAATCTAGTGATAAGATTTTGCAACATTTGCAATGAACCGACCTCCTGAACCAAAAAAATAGAGAGGTATTTTCAAAAGTTGAGGCGGTCAGCCCAAAAGTTGGGAAATCATAATCCCCCCTGTGCTTAAAAGTTGAGGGGTCACCCCAAAAGTTGGGGAGGGTCATGACCTCCCCGACCCCCCCTGTGGTTACGCTCTTGTATCAATGCTCGGGTAAAGTTTATAAAATTGTGATATATTTCGCTATTGTGTGCTAAATGCTTCTCATTCAGGAATCTCACATTTAAGATTTTAAGATTTTGCAATTATAAAAATGTAATGTGTCTTTATAGGATATTTAAATTTGTTCTCTCAAAAATCACATGCAATGAAGCACGAAAAACCATTTTTGAACGAAATTACAAGGCCGTTATGTCGAGAAGTTTAAAAAAATGGAATGAAAATTAAATTTGTGAAAGTTGGTTTGGGAAATTATGTCTGTAGTGTATCGGTGTCGAGCTTGAAAGGTTAAATTTCCGAAAGTTGTTTTCCGAAATTTAATTTTTAAAACTTGTCATAATGTAACGATTTTACGATTTAATTATTACTCTTTACGATTTAACATATTACAATTACAGTACAAAAAACGACGGACGGTGACGTACTAAGAAAGCCTCGCGCATGCTGCTACTCCTGAAGTAGTCCAATACTTATGGGTGCTTGCTTGACCAAAAATATCATATAGGCCTAGTTATTTTTATTTCACCATTAAGGCAGACCAGATTAAAGAAACAAAAAACCTACAACGTACATGTACATAGACACGCAATTGGCACTAAAGAGCTGTGCAAGATATCTAGAATCAAGAAATAGAGTTTACATAGCTCGTGAAGGAGTCATTAATGATATAAGACAAATCAAGTACTGGTACTAAAGATTTACAAAGATATATTTAGTAGGATGGATTAAAATGGATTTGTTACAAGCTTTACCTGTATAATATAGCATCGCGGTAGATGTTTTATTAATATAAATCTTTTATTCAACATCAAGGCAGAATACAATAAAGAAATAGAAACTTAAATAAACGTACAGTTAAAGTGCGAGCTAAATTTCGGTGAAATTCACAATATCAGATGATAGAGTTCACACAATTAGAGAAATAGTCATTGATGATACGTGACGAGTCGAGCACTAACGACTGCGTTGATACGTTGCAGGAAGCGGCTAGTCGTGACAGTTCACCATGGCGTGAAAAATCATAAAGAGCTCTCAATATGTAACAAGGGCATAATTTCAGCGAGTCCAAAAAAAGTATTTTGCGTAGTGCAGCAACATGCTCCACTGGCAAATAGCCAGTGTAGAATTTACACTGAGTAACAATTTTGGTATCAAATGTGCTTTAAAATTTAATTAAAACTCTACTCCGCTATTGATACCGATATTGAATCAATAGGCCCTTGCTTAATGATCATGCAACGACTGTCTAGCCAAATTAGTCATGAAATATTTTTTTAAAGTCACAAAATCATTATCCACAAAGCAATGAAGCATGCAAAAAGAACTCTGATGCCTGTCTACTTGACAGATTTGTCGCCAAACGCTTCAGAGAGAATTACTTGCCTATGCCAATTCAGTATGTGTGAGCAATGCTTGGAAAGTAACACGCTCACAGGCTCAAGTCGAAGACAAAGGCAGGAATGACTGGATTGCCTACTCACTAGCTTGTGTCCATTGGCCTGTCAAGTTTGCAAGATTAGTTTTCTAAATACTTTCTGTCTTTAGGCACTTACAGTACGATACTTCTAAATAGTAAAAACAAAATGACAAAAGCGCTTTTCGCGGAAAAGGGAAGGTTCTTAAATGGTGGTCCGTGGACCACCTGTCGCCGGTCCGGGGCGAGCTGCGAAAAAAGTAGGTCTAATTCTCTGCTCTGATACTGGTTAAACATTTAAGGCGTTCCACGCTGTCGATCAGTGCAGTGTATACATGTAGCATTAAAACATTAAATTCCAACTGCATCGTGAGTCGCAAAAGAAGACAGGAAACCTACGGCTACAACTTTGTCAAATGTTAGCTGATTTAGCAAATATTGTCAGTGTTCAAATCAAATATAATTACTTTCATCAAAATGGAAATATTTAGCATCAACAAGCGATAATCATGCATTTTGCTAAACTCTGAGAAAATTCAAACTTAGAATTAATACGAATCCTAAATATGATACAATGGAAAAAAAATTGCTGGACTTCAGCGTGCCGCAAAATGCAGAAAACAAAGTTAAAGGATGACATGAACTTCGCATTCTTGACGGTTGCGAAGAGTCCTGCTAAAGAGCTAACTGAGCTTCTCTAAGCTTAATGATCTTCGTAATTTCTTCTCTGATATAGACGTTAGTGCGAAGTGCATTAAATAATACTATACTACCACTACTTGAATATGCAGATTATTTTACAATAAAGAACAGGCATTTTATATATGTGCAAAAGTTGCCTGCTGTTGGTGTTTATCATAGAACTCTTCTATTCTGTTTTCGCTCACTTTTGGCTTTATACTTTTATGAACTTACCATGAGCAACTAATCTTTAAGGGCAACTTATCTTATCTTATATTTTTTATCTTATCTTATCTTATCTTGTCTTAGTTTTACAGAGCAACCAAGTAGATCTGATCAATCAAAAAGTACAAAATCATAAAATCACCATCTATGATATTAGACTATACAATTCAAGAAACATACACAAAGACATACATGTATTCAGAAAGATCACATGTGACGCACATAAGCATTATATTGAGTCTCTTAACTCTGGCTAACCATCGGCAAACTCAACATTTTCGGTGAACATATGTTGAAGAATGTCAATCAACGAATTTGACACCGACACTTCCCTAAAGGCTTCTCCCGGACGCTGAATTTCGCAAATTCCTATTAGCATGCCAATTACGGGGAGCTCGAAGACACCTCCTGCTTGCGACAGCATGACGAGAGCGCCACTATCTCCTCTATGACTGATCGCCCGTGGCGTCCCATCCATTCTCTCTATCAGAATCACATTATGCAGACAATTGTCTCTATCGGAAAAAATGTCAGCGTAAATACGACCTCTTTGCTTTCTTGCGTTTTCATTTACAAACTCCACAAGTATACCGTTCTGTATAAGCGTCTGATCTCGTAGCGTGTACACTCGATATTCTTGCAAAGCATCGTGTTCGTCTTCTATTCGGATTACGTTGTCCGGGTTGCATTCGTCTCTGTTAAGATTAATTAATGCAACAGCGGCCGTCAAGTGATTGACCTCTTCAAGACTCCCTTTTTTAATCTCATCCAGTATTTGACTGCATTTTCCGATATAGTATATATCCAAAACATTGGAGCGCAAAGAACGCAGTTTAAAACGGGCTTCTTGGTCGATACCTCTATTGAATAAGCTTGCCGCCGTCAGGCCGTAACCGCCCCGTTCATCAGTAGGCGACGTTCTTACAACTCCACCGAAGAGTGTTCTCTGCCCGTTGCCTGCCGTGCTGAGGACACTAGATGGTGACAGGGTCACGCGAGGATTTCGAGGTTCCCGAGCAGCTGCAGCACCTCTCCACTCCACCACATCTTCCACGAGTCCATTATCAGCCGTGTGTTCGAAACTTACTTTGAACGGATCGATAAGCTTGATGCGCAAGTGCTGCACTTTCCACAAGTTGATATCCTTCAGCATTTGTATGACGTCAGACTTGGTGACGTCATCTCTGACGGAGATGTAGAAGGCGTCCCAGCCGGTGTAGAATTGTCTCGCCCACTCTTGCTCTGGTCTAGAAATACGATGTACAATTGAAATTATTTGAAATAACGATAGTTAGTTGGTACTACCATGATATTAGGGACCTCAAAAAACATAATAGATTCCTTGCGTCGGCAAGTCGGCATGTCGACAAGCGACTAACTTCTCGTCGCCTATGAAACTCATGTATGACGTCACGTTCTCTTATAGGTCAAAAAACAATTGACACTTCTTCTTTTTAAGTGGGAGCGCTTAGCTGCCGCAGCCTACATAGTAGGCCTAGGCTTAAGCAACGTAGGCCTAGAGGAGTAGGTAATTATTTTCTGTCATAGAATTTTGACATAAATAAATTGGTTCAGAAGATAATTTAATCGGGCCTAAGTAAATTAAGCCCGAAGGGCCTAATTTAATAATACATGTCCTTTAATAATACATAATACAAAGGACATGTGCATATAAAACCTACATATTAAATTAGGCCCAAAGGACCCAATTTAATATCTACATGTGCTTTTAATTACTACGTTTGATACTATTTTTAATACTACTTTCAATTATTACTTTAAATTTAATATCTACATGTTCAAGTTAATTAGGCCCGAAGGGCCTAATTAACTTGGGCTTAAAGGACCTCAGGATTTGACTTAGGCCTATTTAAATAAATCCGAAGGGCCTAATCAAATCATAGGCCTGAAGGACCTAATTGAAGTAAATTAGGCCTAACAGAAGATTATGAACATTATAATGTTGCATTCACAGAAACTAAACAGCCTAGGGCCTAGGCTACATGTAAATGCTAATGGTTTTGGTTCAGTTAAACGTCATGTTGTCGACAGCATGTATCTCCCGCGGCTAGCCTCTCTAAATTTGACTAGGCCCTTAATGATTAAACTTACAGAGATATTAATTACTATGCTTAACACTGCGTTCTATTTACAAAAGTGTACATAGTCAAGCTCCATTAAAAGAGTTACTTGGTCCAGTGTAGCGTTTTTATTATACTAATCAATACCAAGACACTGACAAGCCCATATCAATGGCTCATAACTTCCAAAACTATTGTACATCGTATTTCTGTGACACTAAATTTGACAGAAATGGTACCAATTGATGGTAAATTATATGTGAAAAATTTAGTCATCACAGGAAAACATTTGCGTTATGAATCCATAGACACTCAAACGTGTTAAATTTTGCAGCATAATATCAGACCAGTCTATTTCTAAAGTCAAAACCTTGAAGCTATTCAACGGAATTTTACGAAACGTCACAGAAATATTCATAGATGGCTGTTAGTCTGTGCAAAATTTGACCATTGTGGGATGCAAATTTTATTAGTTGAACACAAAAATCTCAGGGGGGTCGCTTTTTTCTCACCTTGTATATCGTCTGACTTCGGATAAGGCCTACTGTGGCGTTTGTTGTGGAACTTTAATATGTGTTTGTTCACTGGGAAGAGTAAGATAGACCTATTGACTGTAGACGTGTTGCATGTTTGCGATTCGCTACGTATCTTAGTGCCTAATTTAGCAGGTCCGTTGCCATACCGTTGCTTCAGGTTTAGCCATACCGTTGGAAAGTTTTTGTTGCTTATTTCAGCAGCTTTCGGTGTTGAAATCGAATAGGATGAGCCTATATGAATTATTGGACGTGTGCAATCTTATGCTATTTAGATATTTAGTTATTTGACGGGTGACCGCTAGGCATTCACGACGATTACCCGGTGCGTTTATGAGGAGCTGAAGGCTACAATATTGTAACTAACTCACTGATCCAGCCAGTTCCTCAGCTGGTTCAACTTAGCCCGATCAACTCGTCTCATATCGTATTTTTCATCGTTCACCAAGGAATCTACTCCAACCGTTGCCGCTGTCGACGCGTTCTGGGCAGATGGATCGTGCGCTGAAGGCATCGCCAAGACTCCTGCTGAGAAATAATACACGTGCATGCATGTAACAATTCATGAGAAGGCAGTTGCAGTGCGTGAGTACATGCACGTTCACTGCTGAGCTTGATTATTATCGCGTCACTAATATAAATCACTGACTCCATTAAATCTTTGCGATTGTCGCCTATCACCAGCAACAGCAGTAAATGTTATTGTCCAATATAAATAGTACGATACCGGCTAAGTTACGAAGGCTAATGTTGGCAATATGGTTAAAATTTCTTATGTCACGTTCAAGTGTTGGCTCTGGGTATTTGTAAATTGACAGTAAGGGTTCCTTGACAATGTAATGTAGAGTTAGAAATTTCAGTATCAGCCGCTTCGTAGTTGTCAGCGAAAACTGTTAATGAAATGGACTAACCAGAGGTCGGTATACGCATGGCCTACTTCTTTGATACGTTCTGGGGAACTGACCTGACAGCGACGGGTGAGCAGTTCGTGGAGTTGTTGTCCAAAAACGTTTAATCGGCACCGGACTGATGACGTGTATCATTGAGGGTTGCGGCAGAGTGGCGTGATGCTGCCATCCCGCTGCTTCATTGCCCTTTATCATGTCATTCACTGACACGCTACATACCGCGTCTGTCAGTGTATCAGTCTTGTTTCTTTTCCGCTGAGATCTGCTACCGCCGGCGATGTAAATTTTTTGTTCATCGACAGCTAGGCCGAAAAATCGTAAGCCAGTTCCATACCAGCTTCTTTCCTGCCACGTTTGATCCTCCACCTCGTAAATGAAGCAAGTCTCGCAGCCAATCAGAAAGGCAGACGTCTTCCATAGCACGGCTCTCATCCAGCTGTACGCTTTAGGCATCGCATTCTGCATTAACATGCATTTTTGTTGAGCAGCGTCGTACACTTGTACATGAGATACGTCATTGCCACCTGCCACGCCGCCGAACACGTAGATCGAATCTGTGTACGAGACACACGCTGATGCCCAGACAGCGTGAGTCAGTTGACCCCCTGCAGACCATTTGTTTGTCTTCATATTAAACGCTTCGACACTACTCAGCGCTGTTTGGTTACTTTCCGACCATCCGCCGAGAACGTACAGCGTGGAGTCAATAACCTCCACGCAATGCCTGCATCTGCTTGTAATCAAGTTTTCACATTTTTGCCAAAAGGATGCAGCGTTCCATTTCCAAAGTTCGTTGGATTCACGTCCAATCCCCACAACAAAGAGGGAGTTACCCACTACGCAAGCAGCTGCTTCGCTGTCCATTCTCACGGGTTGTATGCCTGTAGTCTCCACGCGGTATCGTCGCTCGACGCTGATCTGACATCCATCGTTTGGTCCAAAAGCCACGAGGACGCTTTCCTTCGAATATTCTAGCGCAAGCATAAGTTGCATTAAAATATTTATCCTGATTCATGATACACTTGAATCGTGTTTTAAAATTGTGCCATTATATTTAAATTAATTTGTTAGTAGGCCTACAGGTACACCATGTCTCATAAGTAAACCACAAAGATAAATTCCTAAAAAACTACAGCAAGCAACAATGAAAGGCAACAATGAGAGGCAATTATCCAAGTTAATATGGTAAAAACTTCATTGACAACGCTTCTGCGTTTCACAGTTATTGAAGAAATTCATTGGGTCGTTTACTTTTGATACACGGTGTTGTCAAAAATCGAATGCTTTACGAGAAATCTGCTAAGATTCAATTTTAATTCAGATTAAATGCTAATTTAAAGATATTTGATTCTAAATCATCAAAAAGGCTCCAGTGACGTTACATCGATGATCTGGCTGAGTAAAATTTCGCCCGTTCCAAATTTTTGCACATAAATTAGGAACAGCTAGTTGCAAACTTGCAGCCATTGCAATAGATAAGTAAATAAATAAACTACTGCTCACCAATTTTGCCGTTGACTGACAGCGATCCAATTAAACTTTTTTTCCTATGGCCACTGACAAGGTTGTGTATAAGAGAAGCCTCAAAGGCAACTCTATATTGTTTCAAACTACCCTTACTGAACTTAACTCGGGCAGCATTCAAATCTCTCATTCTATCGAGGAGATCCTTGGCGCTCTGCGATATGACGTACGCTGAGCCTTTCGTCACCAGCACCTCTGTGTACTTCACGAAGCTCTCCATAGTCAACAACTCTCTTTCCACTTCATCTATTCTCGCTTGTATCTGTTTTCCCCGCGTAATCTTGACTTCGTTAAGCTGCATGAAAACTTCACTGCAATGAGCATCAATGAGTCTCTTCAGTTCCTCTCTTCGCTGCTCTGCTTTCTGTTCACATTCTGTTATCTGCTCCAAAAAGTCACTTTCATTTTTATTCAATGACTCCTGTTCGCTCTGAATGGCTTCCATGTTTTCTTTCATTTCTGAATGCACTCTTTTCAATTCATCACGAAATTTCTGCGAAGAAGTTTCGAGATCGATGCATAGATGAGCCTTGTGTTGCAATACCCGGCACAAGGAACAAATAGTTCGGTCGCAGTCGCAGCAGTACAACTCCAGCAGTTGTTCCTCGTGAGTGCCGCAGTGCGTTGGACGATCTGTTGCATGCACTTGTGAGACTTCTTCTTCACTGACGATAACAATTTTGTGAGGCAGTGCTGTCCCTGAGATTGCATGATCTGTCTGTGTGAAACATTTATTGCACGTAGATTGTGCGCATTCTACGCAGTATTTAGTCGCGTACTTTGCATCGCAAATATCACATTTTCTTTCAGCTTCCAAAAGTATTCTTCCGGAACGCATTTCTTCAATAAAAATATTCTCCGCCACGTTCTGAAGTCCTCCGTCGGGAATTGTAAATCTTTCAAAGCATAGCGGACAAGGAATTTCGTCTCCAAATCCTTCGTTCTCTCCATGCTTCTCCAGACACTCCAGGCAGAACGTGTGAATGCATGGTAGACATTTCGGATTCTTGAATGACTCCAGGCACACGGGGCATTTTATGGCCCTAGCATCGCCCGCTAGGCCCCTAGTCATATTCTAGTCTTTAAAAATAAGTTGAGGGGAAAATCACGTATTTATATCGCATCACTGAAAATGCGCCTTGTAAACACGCCTCTTTAATACTACTCAACGATTGGTTCGTTATAATCTGTTGAACGAGTTTGCAATTCTTTGTACATTGTGCATTCTTATTGCTGAATTTATCGAGCGCTGATATCATGTTTCAATCAAGAACTTATAACAGAGGCGACTTCTTTACGCCTATAGACCTTCGTGAAAATAATCGAGACCAGTTGATTGCGGTGACACCGGTTTATCAAAAATGCCGTAGCCTGCTGTCGATATAATGTCAAGCACAGCTACTAGCGTCTATGTGCCATGGGCGCTAGCCCGTAAATAATAATTATGTTGAAAGCGTAGGCCCTACCATTTACATAAAGTTTGACGTAGGCCTAAAATCAATGGCAATTTATTGGTTTTATACGTCAGCGATAAAATACGATAGGCCTAAATTCAATTTTCCTAAATAGAACGTTGAGATCGTGTTAGCAAAGTAAAAGAGTTCTAACCAATCAGATCCCAGAAGTTGGTCTTGTTGATAATCAAAGCGCGTTGATTATCTTGATTAGCTTTCAAAAATTACCAGTAAACTAAAAATGTTTAGATTACCGGTAATCTATTCTTAAATTACCGGAACACTATGATAATCTATAGTAATCTAACTAGGCAAATTACTGACCTGCAAACTACAGAACTATTCGAAATACTAAATAAATTTCAAAATCGTGCTAGGATTCTGCATCAAAGTCCTTTCCGTCAAAAGCAACTATGTTTTCAACGAAACGGGCCGGGTTGCTGTCATGAGATGCATTTTAGGTGAATTTCATGCCAAATTCTACTTTTTGAACAAGAAAAAAATCTGGATAAATGACCGAATCGGTAATTTATTATAAATTACCGTGATTTATAATAGATTACCGTAAATTACCGATCTTAGATCACCATAAATTACGATAATCTAAAAACCAATTCGAACGCCAATATTGATCCCGAACTCAATCGATCAGCGGTTCGCAACTTAATCTAAGATCAGCTTCAACTATTTATTGAATGAGCGAATGTTAATCATCTGTCACTAATGTACTATTTATAATTATGAGAGAGATAGGGCATAGATAATGATGACCCCGGACACAGTAACATCATGTATTAGGCTGTCGTAGTCAGTTACCTGCTTAGGCCGGGTTTTTCCTTTTAGCCCAAAAATTTTAATCCGAGATTTATTCTGCAAAAACCAATCACATGGCGATAAATTGACCATGGATCACGCTTTCAGCGCGCTCATTGGCGGTGATGACGTCATGACCTCGGATTAAATGTTAATACTCTATGGAAAAACTGAGCCTTAGATTTTTTAAAGGCTTACATTGTATAATGTACGTAATAACGTCGATGATTTATACACAATCAAACCACGACGCAGTGTCGCTAGAATGATGAAGAATAACAATTCAAGGCATTACATAAGTACAGGCCTGTCAGCTATCATTACCAGCCACATAGGCCTATAGAGGCCGGTTGCTAGACTTCGATTTGAAGTGCGATTTTATTTTGTAGTCCGAACTATTCAATGAAAATTTATTAAAGAATTGCATTGAA
>JAQIWG010006134.1:0-13652 GCA_034695025.1 Chamaedrilus cognettii | reverse complement strand
ACATGTCGCATTGTAAATACTCTTAATACTTAATGCTGCAGCTGTAGTCTTTTAGAACTAAACTATTAAATTAATAAAATCTCTTTTGCAACCCAAAGGCCGATTTCTATTTAGAGAGATTATGTAATCATTATTATTAAACATAACTCTCCCTCTCCCTCTCCCTCTCCCTCTCCCTCTCCTTCTCCCTCTCCCTCTCCCTCTCTCGACATGTTCATATATGGGAAAGACTTTATTTTATTCTATAAAATCAATCCCAAATATAAAAACAAAACCGATCCCATTACGAACGTCGAAATACATCAATTGAATCCGGTGCAGCATTTGTTCATTTTGCGCATACCAATTAAACGGCTTTGTCCTTGTTTGCAAAAAATACAAAGTCACACACTAACGCAAGGTTTAATGGTGCAAAGATATAGGCCCGGCCTCGTGCATCTTTTCAAGCACGGATCATTCAGTCAGAATAATGCTGTCAATTTGATCTCATTCCAGTCAGGTTATAATATCCTCTGTAGGCTACCGATCTTTAAAATGGATAACGATATCTATGCCTATCTAATATTGAGCATAAGAATATAAATAAACCATATAAAAATAAGCGATCATTCATTGAAAAGTTATTCAGAGCCATCATGAAGTTGTAATTTAACAATACAAGCATTCAAAATCTCGTTTCATCGTGAGAAATCAACAATGAACAAAAATTACAACCGCATGATAACAAAAATGATTAGGATAGACTAATCAACATAATTCGGGGATTAACTTTGTGATATGTTATGAACAATTGACGTGCAAAGAGTTAGTATACGACAACAAGCATAAAAAAATATAAGATTATCAAAGCCTCGCTAAGATCAATCATCGGATTGGTTGCTTCAACTTGATCAGCAGTTTTAAGCAGTGTCAAGCCTTGAAATGCAGCACGCGACTACCAAATAACTTGGCTTAGAATGTATTGGAACACAGTAATCCTTTACATCGCTCACACTTCGGGCTTTTGACAAGGACAAGATACAAGATGAAACCACAATTCGAAAACAAAAGGAATAAATTGTACATTTAAGATTATATTACTGTACACAAATTTACCAGGATTCGAATAATGTGAAATCAAGAAACCAATGCATGCAACGCTTAAACAAGGCCCAAGAACAGACTTCAATGTACCGATTCAATATCTACAAAGTGGGCCAAAAGTAGCAGATTGCATCAAATTAAGAGGCCTGTAATTTTGGTAGTTTGGCAACAAATCCAATGCCCAATACATCAAATTAAATTCAAATATGCTGGTTAAAAGGCTGACAAATTTCATATTTATAGTTTAGAAGTTATGTATAAGAGTTGCTTGTCAGAAATTATCAGTTTTAGCAGAACGGCCATAGGCAGGTTTGGCTTTGCTGCTCAGAAAGCGTAAATTTCTCAATCCATTACCATTGCTTTTACTTCAATTTTCAACAGTGAATTCTTTTATTATTTAACGGGTATTGAGTTTTCTTCAGCTCACGATTCCAATTTTAATCAAAATTCATCTTTCTCTGTTAGCAGGCAGCGAAATGACATTATGACGTCACTATTTACTTGAAAAAACTGGATAGGTGACGCACGCCCTAAGTTTATGAACATCATGCAAGCTTCCAGTATCAAATTTGGCACCCATAGCCAATATATTTATCTCTAATTTCATATACTGAGCATTAGATTTGTCGCTAATCTGATAGAAGTTCTAGGCCTTGAAAGTTGGTGTAATACTTTTGCTCACCCTGTATATGAAACCTGTTCACGTGGGTATAATATACATTGTATTGTATATATTGTGTATATATATTGTATACATGCCAAGCAGATATTGTCTTTCTATGCTATCATTCATATCCTGATAAACTAAAATTTATTAAACATAATCACAATGGCATGAAATAGATATGTATTGTACTTCCATGTACTTGTACAAGATATAATAAATTATTAAGTTAAAATTATTCACTGCAAACATCATTTAAATTTTGATTAATTTTAAAAACTGAATCTCATTGATCCTACAACCACAGTTATGCTTCGAATCATGTGAACCAGACATTGCAAAGAAGAACGAGGATAAAGCAGCCTATGTCACCAATCATTGTAAACCAAAAATTCAATCAAATTGAATTAACTCACCATGATTTAATAAACCACGAACACGCGATACCAGGACACCACATAACTATTACACCTGGCAGTCTACTTCTCAAGATCCAAAATAGGTCCGTCTAAGTCAGTGACATGCAACGCAAGAGACTAAGAGAGCAGTTATAGATCAATTACAGTATATATTACCTATCTGAACTTTTTGAACTCTAGGCTACAGTACTCTAAAATTTTATTTTATTTTATATGACATGTAGCCACCCAACGATTGAACAGAATATCCCTCAACTTCAAAAAACATGGTTCAAAACCTATCCCTAAGTAACCTGGGTGCAAACGAACACAGAAAACGCACAGTGTACGTATTTATAAGCTTTGGAAGACCAACTGAATAAGGATGGATGAGAAAATAAAGGATGATGGAAGAATGTAGGACAGCAATGAGAATTACACAGTAATAATACAGGGCGCATGGTTAGATTCGGCGATCATGGACGTCATCGGGGGCTTTCCCTCTCCATTGGCAACAAGCAGTTCAAATCAATGAAAACCCAGACACTGGGCTGATGAAGTAGCTAGAAAACAGCCGGGTCAGTCATTGCATGTGTCAGTCTGGTGAAAAAATGATCTCTGGTGGAACGAGACGAATTTTCAAGCCAGAAAAAAACAAAGGTAACGTTGGACAAGTATGAAGTGGGGAAGAAACTGAATTCCAAATAGTAGGTGTGACAAACGTACAGGATCATCGATCGCTGGCCGAGAGATAATCAGGCATTGTCCATGCCTTATTTTCTCTCGGCCAACGATGTTCCTCTAAGTTTGCCACACCAACTATTTGAAATTCACTTCATCGGTTGATCTGGCTTTCTGGAGGGTGTGTAGGCAGTGAAAATTTGAAATAGGTTGGCCTTTGAAGGCTGGTGGCTATAAGTGTTTTACACAATTCTGAAGTACATTGTAATGTGCTTCACTAATACCAAACATAAACGATTTCACAATTTGATGACACTTACCCTGGTATTCATCATTGTCCTAAAGCCTAGAGTTAGCTCAAGAGTCAGCCCTTCAGCTCAAAATAGTGACGTCATCAAACGCTCAATCATTTCATGACGTCATTTTTCTTAGCAGAAAAGCAGGTTAGTGAGAAAACTTAAGTTTTGATGGCAATTGTGAATATAGGGGTTAAAGTCATTGCTGATGGTTAAATTATAAACCACAATATAAATACAGAAGCTGAAGTAAGAGGGTCTAAGAGTAAGTTCAGCTGCGTTTAGGTATTAGGTTACGAAAATGTATTCTATTCCGTTAAATCCACCGCCAGCTGCTTCAACAATTTTTGTTTAGAAATTTTCTGTCTCTATTCATTTGGTGGTGGATTTTAACATTTGATTCTTGAGGGATTTGATTCTCACCAACGAATCAGGTGTTTAACTGTGAAGCCTAGACCTGCTTCTAAAACATCTTGAATAAAATGTTAATCCTAACTTCTTAAGAAAATCTTAGAAAAATCTTATCGTTTGTTATTTGAAACTCTGGACTGCCACACGCAATAAATCAAATGATGACATCATGGCTGTTGGAGAATAGATCAATTTTTTTACTTTTAAACTTAAGCTCAAATTTAAGCTAAAAGTTAGGGATGCTTTGAGAAACAGGCCCCAGGTGTGTAAGAAGTTTCCACTAATACTACTACTAATACAATCAAAGCGCTAGCATCAAGAGAATTCTAGTAAGCTTCGATAGTGCAAACAAGTTTTAAGAGTTTTAAAAAAGAATTATCAGATCGTAGTTGAATGTTTAAATTGAGCTCGTCAAACACGCCTGCCTTGATAAAATTGACCATCCTAGCTCTTGGCATTAATTACATGAATCAGCTCTATTAATTAGCTGCCATCCGTGGTTGAGATAGCCCTGTATCCAGGATTATCAAACAAACAAGACAGATCACAATTACCTATCGGAAAGTCATAGACACACTCGAATTAGATTCAGATTTAACTCAGAATAAAATCAGATTAAACTCAGATTGAACTCAAAACGAACTCAGATTTAGCTAAGCTCAAGAAGGAACAGCTCGTGTTGACAACAAGCTCACAAAACAAAATCCGCTTTGACCAATTAAAAGCGCAGGATTTTGATCCCCGAGATAAAAAGATCAGCATCTCAAGATGTCAATCTCAGATCAACTTTGAGCATTACACTACTAGATACAAATAAGAAGTGCTGATATATAATTTTATATGAACTAGTAAAAGTTAGAGTAAAAGCTAGTAGAGGTACATGGCGGTTCTAGCAAAAATGTTACCTAAAATATTGACACATCACCATACAATGCCTAGTAACAAGTTGCCATTCAACTGGATTAAAATTTAAACCGTATGAAAATATTGCTGACATTTTAAGTAATTGCAATCACATTTTCTGGGATATATCCCAAGTGCCCTCTTTCTCCATACAGACATTTGTTGAGACACGCACGCTCTAAGCAGAAAGGCACGAGACAACATTTTTTTGTCCCATAATTATACATAAGAATGCATGAATCACAGTGCAAAGTTTGAAATGTTACTGAATGGATCGCAAAATGCGGGCGTAGCAAGCAAATATTTGAAATGCGAACGGTAGACCCAACTGCTACACTCATTGCACTGAAGCAGTATAAAAAGAACAACCATTTTGCATCTCTGATGCTGATTCATTTACCAGAGCAACGAACTTTGTAAAACTAGCCAACAATGCGGAAGAAAGCCCAAGACATTTTTCTGGTAAGAAAGAAAAAACTATCACGGCCACTCCACCCACAAATTTCTTTTCCTATATCTTTCACTTTCCTGCGTCGAGTTGAACTGTAGCCAATAATAATAATAATAATAATAACGATCTTTCACCAACGACTTTCAATCTTCACCCTTGACTGCTGCAGCGGAGTGCCAGTTCTACCGAATGGCCATCATGGTCTCTCTTGCCGCAAGAGCGCTGGCCGTCAGTCACGACATGGCCAACTCAATGACATTTTGCTCCGTGCCTTCCAGTCATGTGGTGTGGTGTCGGTTCGAGAGCCAACTGGTCTAAGCAGAGACGACGGAAAACAGCCCGATGGGTGACTATGCTTCCATGGAAGCGTGATCGCTGCTTGGCATGGGATGCAACTTGCGTTGATTTCTTCGCGACGTCATATCTACCCGAGACAAGTGTGGCGGCGGGGGCAGCGGCCCGTACAGCGGAAGTAAACCAACGTAAAAAGTATCAGCGTCTAACCGGCAACGTGGAGTTCATTCCGGTGGCAGTGGAGACAATGGGATCGCAGGGATCGGAAGGCTATGACTTAATCGTCGAACTAGGCAGACGCATATCTGAAGCAAAAAGCGAGCCGCGGGTCAGAGCATATCTCCTTCAACGACTGTCACTAGCTGTACAGTGCGGTAATGCGTACTGTGTTTCGGCGACATGTCCGCAGCAGTCGCTGTCAAGCCGATTACCCTCCAACCCTCTGTCTAAATAATTGACACTTTCGCATATGTTATAGCCAGATTTTTGCTTAACCATGGGCCCTTCGTCAATAATTCATAAATGTTTATGATGAATCTGCACAGACTGAACACTGACATTTTGTTGTCATGCTGCGTAAATATGTTTGATATAATAGCAATATAGGGCTTATAGTCCGTTTTGACGTCCAAGGACGTCATCGGGGACCTACCTATATCCAAGCAATGACACCAGACGGAAACAGTAACAAGGAAACAGTAGTAATTATTTCAAACTCATTATCTCACTAAAACAAATACTAACTTCAACTTCAACTACTGCACTACAGTGTGCGCCAAAAAAAGTAACCCCCTAGCAGATTCGTGATAACTCATTCAATAACGAATATTTTTGCTTCATCTTTTCAGGGATTGTAGCGGAGATAATTTGACACAAGTTCTGAAAATTTCACTTTAAAATCTGCTTGCATTCAAAGTTATGAAACTTCCGAAGAAGTCAAAACATCGTTTTAATCAACACGTGGATTATGCCTGTAAACAGCATTTTGATGCCTCTCAGTCGCAGCGATTTGAATCACTGAGGATAAATTAGGTCCTTACAGGAGTCGACTGCTTTGATCAACAATATAGCCTTGATATATTCTGTATTCGCCATCTGCTCTGATGAATGCTTGGTGTTTCCTTCCTTCAGCATGCATGCATGGCTTTGTTGATGGGCTGCTGCTGCGCACATCAGTCATGTCGAGTACTGGTTCATATTCAGTTCCGCCTTTGTCTTCACCTTGGGTCTGTGGGCTGGTACATTTCATGCATCACCCCCACATTCATGGTAGTCTGGAAAAATAGGTCCTGCTAGTTTAGCGACGAATTTTGGAGATCGGTAGGCATCAAAATGCTATTTGCAGGCATCATTGTGGTGGTTAAAACGATTTTACGATTTTTTGGGGAAGCGTTTCATAACTATCGAATGCAAGCAGATTTTCAAGTGCAATTTTCAAAACTTGTGTCCAATTATATCAGCTACAATCCCTGAAAAGATGAAGCATAAATATTCATTTTTGACAGAGTTAGAGCAAATCTGCTAGAGGGCTTTTTTTTGGGGCGCACCCAATATATGATGATTTATTTGTTAATATAAATTATTCACCAGACACACATGATTTAGCTAATTGCAAAGCTGAATGCATAGAATAGCGACATAGATTAAAAAGCAAAGGAAGTGGAGTTACAGTGCTAAAATTGTTAATTAACGTAAAAGCATAAGATCAATTAAATTTTTTTGGGGCTTTCTAAGATCAGTAGATTTTTAAAAACCATCAATTAAAAATATGATTTTCTAAACACCAGCAATTCACTTTGAAGGCAATTTGTATTTAAAAGAAAAGTTGTACAGCATTGTCAATAACCACTGTTCTAGAATCATCAACCGCCATTTTGTATATTTAATGGATTCAAGCTACAAAACATGTTCCAAGAGTTTCAATGGACGAACAACAAAATTAGACAGATCTCAGATATAATCCCAATATTAAAGAAAATATTTGTATCATAACTAAAATCTAAAATCATGAATGAAGAGGATCGAATTGAGAATAGACTTGAATTTTGAAGAAAAGTATCTGACCGGGAAATGAAGAACAAGCAACAAGTGCAGTTTGCGCATGACAATTGATACAACAAGAATGCTTGACAAAAATAATAACATATCTCGCAAAGTACTGATCATGTTCGAACTTGTACAAAAATATACATTTCTCGCTTGTCGCGAAATGCTACTCAAGGATCGTCAAATAAATAACTCTAGAAAAAACAATCTAATCATTCAAATTTACAATCGACAATCACTATTGAACATGAATTAATCATTTGAGATCACTATGTAGCGAATAGCCTTAGCTGAAACCAACCGATTACATTTTTAAGGCACAAAGGGCGTCTTAAATTTTTTAAATGTAACTTCACAACAATTTTCAGAGCAACTGCGAGTGTACGACAAAATAGCGAAGAGAAGACCCTAAAGTAACCCCACTGGATCAAATAAAATCCCACAGAACTTAAGCACTATTGTGCCTTCGACAATTTAAGCGTTAAATATGAAGCATTGAAAAAGCTTCATATCAGATTAAACTTTGATGTAAAATAGGTTCTAAGCTCCACTGCAAAGCATACATTTGCATCTTTAGTAACATGCACCAGATATAAACATGATGGATAAAATCAAGACAGGCAGGTCATTCAGAATTAAACTACAATAAAATTCCGAATGTACCGAATGCAAAGCAGAATTTAAAACATATCAAAGGCATAACTGATACTGTAGATATCCCCAACAGTCAGAGATGTCAGTCACATAAGGAAAGAATCAAAATATGAAACGTCATTCCAAACAACACCCTGTTCAAGCGATATGACAGTGTACAGCAGTTCAAGACACCAATGAAAGCGAATTAAAACCAAACCCAAACCTAAAGGGTTTACCTGACTGTGATTCTAAAAAATCAATTTCAAAATATAAAGGATTTCCACAAATCAATGAAGCTTTTCATCAAAATAAGTATATTTGTGTTCACTTCGACAAACTTGCTGTTGTCAGGGACCTTTCGCGATTGGTATCTTTGTCTGTATGTATTTAGTCAAGTTTTATATATTATTTTCTTTTCGTGTGTTGTTGAACTGCCTAAGGGTGAATAAAAGCTTCATATTTCAATAAAGCCAGCAGGCATCAAGTTCAGTAAATGGAATAGAAATTCAATTACATTAATTAAATTAATCTCTCTGCTAATGCACTAAATCTCGATTTGCATCTATCCTGGCACCGACAAAACTATCTGCCCTCAATGCGGTCCCTGCCCCGTACTGTACACAAGGCAAGCATCCATAGGCACAGCAGGCAATGTTCCCTCTAAGCTGCACTCCAGCGCCATAGCGCACCTTCAAATGCACTGCAGGGCAGAGCTGGTCACTGCAGAGCAGCGCGCTGTCAAAATTATTTATCTACTAACTGACTGATCTACTCAGATCATGACAGCTGGATTTTCCTAAACTCTACAGAAAACCCCATGATCCCTCCCCCCTGAGATTTACTGTGTCAGAACGGATAATGCAATTACCCACTCTCTGCCAACAACGTTTAAGCAACCTCAACCCCTGACAGCAGGTGTATTCAATGAATGTTGCTCGGCGGACATACAAATAATTCAAAACAGCTTCGGGGGTCTGAGCCATTAAAAAAATCAGAATGCAATAAATTTGATAATTATTTATCATAGTGATCCATTAATATTTTTATTCTGGACTTGATAAAATTGACTTTTATTATTGAATAATCGTTTCAATATACCATGGTTAGTATACTAAATATAGTAAATACTGCAGTTGAGATGAAAATTCACTATTTCTAACACATTAATGTATGTGCATTTAACGTTAACAACAAACATATTTAAACATTTTGTATTTTGTCAACCAACTGCGTGGGCCATTTGAAACTTCTTTAGGGCCAGATTTGACCAGCGGCAGTGGCGCCGGAATGGGGGGGGGGGGGGGGCGGGGGGGCAGGGGGGGCAATGCCCTCCCCCCTTGGCAATGTGGGGGGGAAAACAATAGTAGTTGCCCCCCCAGACTTTGCCCCCCACGATGTTAAAATTTCCGTCAGCACCTCCCCCGCCTGTCGCAAAGTCTCTGACGATTGATTGAACTTACGAGACAACACCACTGATTTTGACGGCTACTTCATTCTACAACTTCCATTCCTAACTTTCCCCCCCCCAACCACAAATTTTTTTCGGCGCCCCTGGCTAGCGGGCCGCTTATTGAATAGCTCGGCCTTAGAGGGAACGTTGACTGCTAGAACAAGTAGGGGTCATTTAACAGACAGTACAATCACGAGATAGACACGATCAAGGGTTACACAATCACTCTACATACTGTATACTTTACAAATCAACATTAAAAATACAAATTAACAACGCCACCAATCTAAAAACTATTTGAAAGCAAATCGATCGAATTATTTCAAACGGAATGAAATGATCGCAAATTATAAATAGCATGCCCAATAACGTTATCCAACAAAAGGGCTTCCATCTCAAATGTTCAAGGCCCAAGCAAATATATACATGTATAAAACATACATTCAAATAAAAACGACTCACTGTGTAGTTGCTGCGGTAGCAAACAATATGAAACAACGCGAGACTGTCACTATAAGGCAGCATTTTAACATACGCACTAAATGAACATAGTATCTATAGATGACATAGTGATCTCTTGCTGCATAGCAACGCTACTAGTTCAGTATAGCTCTTGCACTGGCAGCGACACGGATTCTATATAGCTCTTGCACCGGTGACATTGGTTCTATATAGCTCTTGCACCGGTGACACTGGTTCCAAATTTATAGCTCTTGCACCAATGTCACAGATTCAAAACAGGCCCAGCTGCTGTGGCAGACACTCTTTCCCGCTCTGTTCCGCTTTCTTCTTTCAGATGATTCGGACTCGCTCATTTGTAACTGTTAGGTAAATAGCTTTCGGATGAAATTCGAAACCAAACCTTGTCCTACTATTTCGTTCCATCCAAAGTAGTTTTTGCTCTAAAAAATGTCAGCCTAAAAAGATTTTGTTACAAATTTATGATGTCATAATGTCATAGTTTTAAAACGTCAGAAATCAAATTTACCTTCCTTTAGCCACGCGACCAATCAGCGCATTGTTGGACAGTAATCATGAGTTACTCATTTTCTTCCTCAGCAAAGGAAGTTTCTTGGCATAGGAATGTCCCTGAAATTGTAGCTTGGCTCCTACCCTAATTATAAAATAAATCAAGACCTAACCCTAACCACAAAAATTAAGTGTACCGTCGCACAAATGAACATCCAGTATTCGAGATCGAGCATCCACTATACATTATGGCAGCACTCACAATTCACAATGCCATCTTCCTTATTTATAGGTACATCCTTATTCAATCTGGTGCCTCACAATATTCAATATGGCGCTTAACTTATTCTACATGGCAGTGCCCACTTTTCAATATGACACCATTCACTATTTAATACGACGTCAGTGCCGCGGCATCTAGTATTCAATATGCAAACATCCACTATTCAATAACTCGGCGCATACTACTCAATATGGCAGCACCCACAATTCAACACGGTGGCATCCTTCATTCAGTAGGATGGCACCTATCCAATACGGCATCAGTCGCGTCACCCCTTATTCCATATATGAAGGCATTCACAATTCAATACGTGTCACCGCCGCGGCACCCAGTATTCAACATGGCAGCACCTACTATTCAACAAGGCGGCACTAATAATCCCATATGGCGACACTGTTTACAAGAGGCTGTGGCGCAGTCAAAGATGGCCGCTGTCAGACGTTGGTTTGTACAACGATGGCTGCCGTCAGACACAGGTTTGTATAAAGATTGCTGCCGTCAGATGCAGGTTGTACAAAGATTGCTGTCGTCAGATGCAGGTTTGTACAAAGATTGTTGCCGTTAGATGCAGGTTGTACAAAGATTGCTGCTGTCAGACGTAGGTTTGTACAACGATGACCATCGTCAGACGCAGGTTTGTATAAAGATGGCCGCCGTCAGACACATGTCTGTATGCGACACTGTACGTAGGAGGTGGGCACAAAGCCGTGCTCCCCGCTGTGGGCGCGCTGGACCCGCGTCCACCCGTCCCCCCCGTCCCCCTCCAGCACCGTCAGCTCCTCCCCTTGCGCCATCGACATGGCCCCCGCACTCGTTGCTACACATTCAGAATTTTTTTTGGTAAATACGATTATTTAGAATTTTATAGATTTTTTCTTTCATTTAATAAAACAATTCAATTCATTCTAAAAAACTATTATATACAGAAAATTATATTTTTTATTTATAAATCCACGTTTGAATATAAACTCTAGTAGCTTCAATTTTTTTATTTAAATGCAATTAAATCCAACTTAAAGTTATAATTCAAACTGCTAATCAATAACTTACAAATTTCACTGGACAGTACTGTCCAGTGAAGTGTCGCTAGCTGATAATCATCGTCCAGAGTAATTTATTATTCTGGTTGGCGACAGGAAGGGCATCCGGCCGTAAAAACCCAGCTTCTATATAAACGTCCAACCTGTGTTAACATGGACACAGCGTTACAGGCTTGCCTGTAACGCATTAGAATGGAGGTCAAAAACGGTGATTACGGCACTGTATACCGTTCCGCACTTGTAACCTATAAAAAACATATCATGTATGCGGCGCATCTGCTTCTCAATAATAAACCCTCTGCGGAAAAAAAATGCTTGCAGCCCAGTGCTCCCCAGGCGAGACGTAAAAGGTGACTAAAGAGGGGGAAGCGGTTCTGTGCCGGCTCTCTTGCATCAAACCGGACTGTACATAGACTCTGTGCTACACCTGTTCCCTACACTACAAAAAACTAAAACAAACTTCTCTAAATTTGTAATTTAATTCTTTACCTGAAACGTCATCTTCAGGCGATAAACTTGCATAGGCATTGTCCGCATAGTACGTATGCATAGTACGCAAAAAAATTCTAAAGCTGACTCCCCCCGTACCAAGGTAATTTTCTGCCCTCCTTCCCCCCCCCCTCATCACACATGGATATCGGCATACTCTCAGTCTCAATGCCAAGGCCCATACGCCTATCACTAAAACAGACTCGCTGCGAAATATGAAACAAATGTGATAGTAGTCCAATAGTCCAGCACTGCAACTGTTAGCCGCTAATAGCTCAGGCCCAGTTGTTCAATAGAGTCATTCGGTTTTAAATAATCATAGAACAAAACTGACGTCACGATCCAATCAGATCTCGCAAATTAGATCCAGGATTGTTTGAATAACACGCCAATATTGGGGAGTTATTCAAATAATCCTAGATCGTTCACCCATGGTTCAAATAACTCTCTATTGAACAACTCGGCCTTAGTATTCAGAAGAATTATGGTGCCCATCTCTGTACCCCAATGTCCAACACAGATCGACGCTAACCCCCCAATGTTCAAACAGACTGACGCTAACCCCCAATGTTCAAACTGACGCTAAACTCCAATGCACAAAACAGATCGACGCTAACCCCCCAATGTTCAACACAGTTCGACGCTAACCCCTCCACTTAATAATAATAATAATTGCCCGACAACTTTTAGAGGCTGTAACATGACCAAAGTCATCACAAGGGCGCTGTACACAATCCCATCATAGCGTCAAAATAATCGTAGTTCATCAATACTCAGACACAAGAATGAAACCTATTAAAAACCTGCTGAGAAAACAGTTTCTATCGAGAAACAGTATCCAGCTAGATCAATTACAAACATGATCAAGTAAATAGTTCAGTTTTGAGTTGTTCAATGTTCCAATGTTCAAAACAGGTCATCGCTAACTCCCCCAATATTCCAAACAGATTGACGCCCAACGTACCCTCGAAGGCGTAGAGCGCTATACAGGTCCCGATGGGCTCCAGACTCGCCACATCCTCCTCATTGAAATCGTCAAAGCTGTCCTGTCCATCGGGCCCGTCACCGCTCGACACTCTCCAGTCCGACACGGGGCTCGACACCCGCCGCCCCTCCGCCCCCCCGTTACTCCGCACCTCCACCTGCTGCCCCCTCGCCGCCGCGTGGTTCTGGGCGCCAGCCCCCCCCAGGGTCAAGGACGATTGACCACCACCTGACCTCGTCGGGCTCTGCGTGTAGTTGAAGACCGGCTCTGATGATTGGTCATCGTCCTGGTCGTGGTCGCTCGGCCGACGAACAACGGGCGTCAGGCTAACGATGAAATTACCAAAAATTTCAGATTAAGATTCCGAAATAAATTCTTAAAAAATTTCTAATGAAATCAAACAATAGTTCAATAATGAAATAGGTAAATAAATGATACAAATTAATACCGATAATCTAATAGGAGGCCTAAAAAGTTAATAAAATTAATTAATCAAAAATTCGAAATACAAATTTCAAATTAAATTTTGAGCTGGTAACAGCCTACACCAGCTCTGATGATTGATGGCTGGTA
>JAQIWG010006133.1:0-13654 GCA_034695025.1 Chamaedrilus cognettii | reverse complement strand
CATACATACATACATACATACATACATACATACATACATACATACATACAAGTATAGGGATAGACGCCTCTGGCCCCATATGGATTGATTCTGGGACTCCCTTGAGAGCCCCCGGGGCTCCCAACGTACATGTACATTGCATGGTTGCACAATTTAATTCGAATATAACTATAGCATATTACTTCATTAACGAACATTAATTCCACGAAAATACAGCCTACACTATCCACCGCATATTGACAATAGCTACATCATTGATTGCAAAGGGTTTGGTTTTTTCGGTACGGCACCTAGGCCTATGCCTAATCATCTACATGTACGGCGCACTACGCAAGCCGCGCACACCACGTGTACGTGTAGGCCTACGTGTAGTCTGTCTTAGCCTAGTCGGCGTGCAAGGTCAACTGATTTCGAAGAGTGGGCTATGATCTATACTCCTATAATAGGCCATAATAGATTGGGATTAGGCTGCTACTCTTCGCAAGTCGATCAAATAACGTCTAGATCTATCTGCAGGTTATTAGCATGGCTATTAGACTATAAGCCTATCGCTACGACAATATTTAGGCTACACGTAGGCCTATAGACTATTTTTACAGCTGCAACAACTTCTTAAAACAAGCGTTTCGACAGTAATAATATTACATATATCGAATAGGCCATGATAACTGCGGCGTGATGAAATAGTGGGACTTTTATAAGCTATTAGCCGAAACACGGGCATACATACGTATATGTACATGCAGGCTATGCATGAAGGATAGCCTACTTTCAATACGCCTTTAGGCTAGAGCCCGGTTGATAACTTGCACCGTGCACTGTTCGAGCGCGAAGTTCATCAAAGCATACACAATGAATGATTCTCTTGCAATTCCGCCCAACATAGCCAAGCGGCGATCAAGTCTTGGAAATCTCATGGCGCGTTTCAAACAGAAGAGCAAATCGGAGGATTCGCCTGACTTCAGCGCGGACCACTGCACCACTAACGTTTCTGCGCGGCTTGCCTCTGCTCCCTTAAAGCCTGTCTTTACCGCCACGCGCTACCATCAACGACGAAGGGCCAGCGCTATCCCTGGAGATGAGACTTCCACGGCGATGAGTGCCCTGCTCTCGGGTTCCCTCGCGGGAAACCAGGGATCGAACGCGTTCGCTGCCAGTCGCATCGGACCAGGCGAGTTCGTTCAGCTGTATAACCGCAACCGTGCCAACTCGGACACGATGGAAGTGCGGCAGGCTGCCCTCAGCGCTGCTCGACGCAGGAAGGTTAACCTCTCTCTTCGGTGTTCTGCTAAATGGCAGGTCTTTAATTGGTGTCCAAACCCTCAACCCTAGCCGATATTCGGCCCTTCTCTTCATATCCGCATACGATTCCTTCTCAAGCAGGTCGTCTATAATTCCGATACGTGGCCTTTCCGATTCTCTCTTGCCCTCCATTCTTCCCTCCAACACCTCTCTCAACTAACCCTCTTCTCTCATTACATGTCCAATGTTGACCTAGCTATCTGGCACTTGCAGCAACAGTGTTGGTATTATTCTTTAATGAGTCTATTTTGCTTATGCTTATTATTTTTCAAAGCAAATAATTTTGCTGGTGATTATTTTGTATTCTTTTTTGGCTGACAAATTCTAAGTAATTTTTCTTATCTCTTGAGATCCGGTTTCTTGAACTATAGAGCAGTTTATGAGATTTCACACGGGTGCTGGACTGCTAGGTATTTTTTATCACATTAATTTTGCAATATGAGTTTGTCTGTGTGGCCTATTAAAATTAAATGTAATATCTCCATTGTGATTTGTTAGCAACTTGTTCAATGTTAGCTACGGTACCAATCAATGTGACCCTTTGGCTATAAAAGGATTTGCATTGATATTTACAGTGATTTTGTCCTTTGATTGCGATCAAATATTTTCGACATTGCGTATTATTATTCATAGTTGGTTTCATTTTACATACAAATTACTTATCGTTGTTCAAATTCAATAACGTTCGTTTAGTTATCGCTAGTGAAATTTTTGTTTTTTATGCTACCCATTACTAATATTGTGCAAGTCCAATGAACTCCGTTCAACCAGCAAAATGCTGCGTTAACAGTGCTCATTGGCCTTGCACAATGCACAATAATAGTTTGCTGGTGGTTGGGGCAATGTTGCCCACAAAAGAATCTGATGTTTGGACTAGTCTTATTTGATTGATAATTAAGGTTTGTAAGAATTATATCAAGGCTGCAAGCTGTTGCTTTAATTTTGCTTAGCCTCCTCCGTTATCTTGGTTTAATCTTGACAGAATCTAGCCCAATGAACCTGTAGGTTCGGTCAATTACTGTAGCACAGTGTAGCTATATGTACACGTTGATAGACTATCAATTTTAAACGAGTCCGCCAGATGGTTCTTTTACCTGAAGGCTGAAGCTACTTGGAATACGAATTGTTATGATTGACATTTTGATTATTCACTATAATAACATTGGTTCAAAAAACCATTTAAATTGATCGTAAGGCGTTTGTGAGAATAAATTTTACTCTTGGATCTCAAACTTAGCAGTCTAATCTGACAAGAAAACTGTACTGCTGTGAACCCTACTATAAGCATTTCCTTGTTATACAGCACTCTTGCATCACAAGCAAGCACTTCTTAATTATACCGCACTCTGGCGTCACAAGTAAGCATTTCCTTATAGTACAGTACTCTAACGTCACAAGTATGCACTTCCTTATTGTACAGCAGCACTCCGGCGTCACAAGTCCCCTGGTGACGCCCCCTGCGCCCGGTCAATTCGTAGCGTCAGTGCCGCCAGCAAGTCCCTTACCACTATCACAACGCGCGCCCTTGGCGGATTCTGTCAACGATCACGTTTCTTTACATCAATTCAGCGAGGAAGGGATGCAGCAACCGCGGCCTGGGGTCCCAAGGAAGCGTCGCACGAGCATGGTCGCAGCGCCGCTGATGGGTAACGGGCAGGAGCAACCCCTGATCCTGCCGGCCGCCGCCAGGGGTCGTCGCTTCTCGGTCCCCAACGGACCGGGCATAACGAAAACAATTCGGGAAATAGATCAATTGGACGTAGAGGAAGTTATGACTAACTTTCCAAAGGTAGGCCTTTTCAATCTGTGTGAAAGCAAAGAATATTTTTGGTAAAGTGAAACAAATTAACTAATAGTGTAATAATTGAATGTAGCTGAATGTTTGAAAATTTGTTTATCTTTAACTCCGTGGTGTTTTTGTAATAGGCCTAACTATTTTTAACGTGTGCAACTACTGAAACTTTTCTTGAAATTGTTGCACTGGCGTCCTTTAAGACAATGAATTGGGAGAGCACAGGAGATTTGTTGTATCCTGTACAGTACTTTAAAGTAGTTCTGGACCGTCAGCCGCTAGCGCTTTTGTTTCTGCTCTTGAATTTCAATATTAATCTTCTCTAATTCCTAAGCAGAGTAACTTTGTATGTTTATCTAGGGTGAAATTTAACCGGGCCCTTCATTCAAATGTTTTTGTTGTCAAGTATCTTAGTAGACTTATATGAGCTGCAAAGTAATTGGGCCCAATTGTTTTCACACAAAAACAAAATACCCTAATAACAATTTTCAGATCAAACATAATTTGGATGACTAGGTCTATAATTATAAAGCACTAAGCCGCGACTATAATACAAGAATTTGTATATAGAGTTCATAGAGCCTACATTACACTCTACAGTCTACATACTAGTGAGTACACCACTTGCATGTATTTCGCGAACGCACTCGTCAAGTCTATTGATCGTAGACCCACCCCATCGATCGAAACAAACTAGGTCAGGTGTCGATTTTGATAATCCTGAATGTTACGTCTAGCATAGATGTTAGTCAATGCATCTATCTAACCAACGACGTTATGCTGATAGAGCAAACATGCAACTAACAAACTAGCCATGTCAATTTAAATTATTGTAAAATACATTTTTTGGACATTTTTGAAGGCTGACGTTTTAAGACGTCAATAAAAGCCTTTTGAAAGGATGAGCCGCGGTATATGAACGATTTGCAGGACTAGTTCATTGGATCTCGGCGTTGACAAAGTATTGATCAGACTAAACAAACAAATCTATTGCATTGCTGAACATTGTAGGTCTAGGCTACGCTGCCATAGCCTTCGTGTAGCTTACAGGTGCTTGAGTATTGAATACCGCATGGGCATGGATGAGTTTTTCTCATAATGTTCTACTAGTCCGTTCAGTCGTGTTGAATTTGCAGCATGTGTACATTTATATAAAAATAGTTATTGTGTGCAGACTTTTAATAGTCAAAGACGCTTCAAGGCGCGCCATCGCATCGAATAGACAGTTGATTGGTCATAATAATGCCAAACTTAAGTTTTGTGTCTTTTAAATTCGCTAAGTTTTTTGTTGTGAACGAACTCAAAGAATAATTCTGAAAGTACTTTAAAAAACGGTGTATGACAGTATTATTATTTCGTTATCTATGGACTCGGATTCCTCCGTTTTCAATGTCGATCCAGTCAGATCTGGAAAAATTGGCTTGCTACATGTAGTTTTGTGCCTGAAATTCAATCCAGGACTTTTGTAGAGTGTCAGCTGAAAAAAGCAGTTTAGTAAAAAAAAATGAGTGCATGGTCTCTGATACCCCTAACGGTCGCTGTTCACGGACCTAACGACACCCCTGATTCAATCTGTTGGGGGCCTGGCTGCCGATTGACGCACTTTCCTGCATCTACAGGGTGCGACATCTACATGTAGATTTACATTAAATTCATATGTAGCTTTTCTCTTGAACGATATCCATTCTTGTTAGTCTGACACAAAAATGTCCCTCGATCGTGTGCTGCTGTGCCGTTAAGCAAAAAACTAACAAGCAAAACGGTGTGACATAAGTTTTGTACCAACTTGGGAGGCTTATAGCTTTAAAAGTTTAGCAACAAATTTCATGCACAATGTGTCAAATTAAAGATATTTATATTTGCTACAATGCTGCATAATTATGTAGCTTTAGTAGTTTGGGGCACGAGTAGGTCGAGCAGGGCCACAGGGCAGAAGGGCCACTTGGATAGGAGTCAATTTGCTTACCTTATTTATCTAATCTCATCAGTCGTTTATTATATTTACTTCAATTTCATGCAGTGATATCACGGTATTAAGTTTTCTTTAGCTCTGCAAATTTTAATAAAAATTCTACCTGCCTTTGCTCGCGGGCAAAAAAACTGAATTGACATATTGATGGCGCTGTTTTCCTTAAAAGACAAGATAGCTACATGTTGGTTGCGTTTACGCTAATTATAATACCATCAAGTATGCAGCACATGTGAAATTTGGTTGCTTTGTAGCCAATATCTGTTATGTGATCTTTAGTTTTATAAACCGTAGAGTGCATCAAATTTGTTTCTAAACTGACAATGGTGTTATATTCTTACAAATTTGGAGCGATACCTTTGATCCACTGTACTCAGATTTTTTTTAGAGCAGTTTGTTTGTCAGACCTTTAAACATGAATGTTTGCTTTTCGGCAAGAACTTTCGTAACACTTTTTCTTTCATGACCACCTTCATTATCCCTTTATCATTTGTGTCTTTTTCAGTCCTTTGCTGTTCTCTTTTTTTCGTAATTGCTCAAACTATCTCTGTACTTCTGTAATTGTTATCTATTCTATCTCTTAGCTTATCTAGGCAATCTTTGCTTATCTTTTCAATAAAAAAAATTAAAGCTTTCGGAAGAGCTAGTCTTTTATTGCAATAAAAAACAATGTTTTGCAAGTTTTTTCTAAGTTTAGCCCACCAATTTACAAGTATGACACTATTATATTATGTATTACAAAGTAATTGACAGGTTTACATGTTGAGATCTCAGGATGATATAATATGAATTCTGAATTTGGTGTTTGTTTCAGTCTGTAATCGTTGCACGTGGTAAGTTTTATTTTGAATTTTAAAATACAATAAGTCCCCGTTGTTGACATTAATTCTGCATGATCTGAAGTTCTAGACGTGAATCTGCATAGACTACATTATGTCATGTCGTGAAATCAGTATTTTGCAATAATTAGGTTCAAGGAAATGAGCAATTTTGAGTTAAGCTTCCTGCAACTACTGAACTAGATACTTTTTGCTGAGAAGGAAGATCTATAAATAATTTTAAATTATGTTTGTTGCCATAAAATACTAAACAATTTACGCAAAACCTACATAGGTCAACTTTTAGAAAATAAGATTTTGTTTTATCTTCATTCGACTCTTATATAAAACATTGTTGCAATCAATTATCTAAAAATTGTAATACACTGTGTGAATTAAATTATTCTATTTAGTATTCAGACTTGATGTTGTAAAGTAATGTATCTATTTATTCTTAGACTATTTATGGAGCACTATAATCATGACCTAAGTCATGCTGTAGCAGATGATATAATATGGCGCTGTACTCAACATTTTGAGGAGCGGGTTTCTCCTTCTTATACTGCATAATGCGCTGCTGGCAGCTGGATCTACCAGGACACCAGCATTAGCGTTCACAATTCAACTGACTCTGGTTTTGATTTCTTACCTCAATTACTTTCAAGCTACATGTAAATTATTAATTGATAATACCTGAAATTTGCGACATCTACAACATCGACAACAGCAACCAATCTGAAATTGTGATTCAAATGTAAGGCACTCTGTTGCCATGGACGCTATAGGCCGTTGGGGCCAAATTGCAAATATCTGTCTTCGTACTTTTTAATCAATTGAAATCGCTCTAATTTCATAAAAATATACTATTTTATAGTCCGATGCGAGGAATCTGAATCTGAAGTCATATTTATAAAATTTGTCACCATTTCTTTGTAAATGAACTTTGAAATAAAATTTAAAATTAGAATTGCCGAAAAACTGCAGCGATTTAAAAAAAAGATTACAGATTCTCTGTACCCAATATAATCTAATACAATACCTTTCTATTCAACAGTCTATTTCATACAACTGTAGTAGGTTAATTTCTATGGACTAATCTGACCTTAGTCTGTGATACCATAATTTGAAAAATATTATTGGCTGTCAAACAATTGGCCACTAAATTTGAGTTTAGTCAATTACATGTAGCTTTTTATTAAATTTCTTTTGTCCAGGTTTGGGTGATATGCCGGCAATTGCCCACAATAAAACCGGACATGTGATACTTTGGAAGACGAAGGGGCAAGATGACAAATTATATTTTGTAAATATTTATCTTTAAAATTCTTAGGTTTATTTCTTAATATTTAGAATCAGTTTTGAATCTGGATAGCGGTAATTTGTGAACAAAAATATATTTGTTTTGTCAAGTAAAGTAATATGTTAAGAAAATTTATAGGATTTCAGAAATACGGGTATGGTATTGGTGTAAACCAATTAAGATATATTTCAAGTTAAACCAATCTGTCAAATGGTGCAATTGTGGTTTTTGGTCTGTTTTTAAAATACACATGATTATTCAGCACGTTTTTATATAATGCACTATCTCCAGCTATGAGTTAATATCTAGCATTAACTTGCATGTACCCACAACAGTGATTGAAGCATGTAAAGCGTGTAAATTAGCAAATTTATGTTTAAAACGATTTTGTTTTCAAATTATTTAAAAATATGTTTTCAGATTCCTGACAATCCAGACTGTCAAGAAGTTTTAGAATTAGGTCAGTAGCCTGTTCATGAATGGTCATGTTTTCAGGAATAGATTATTATTAGTTAGCGTGCTTTGATTACCGAAAAATTAAACACACAGTAAGCGTACGGAATATTATAGTAATTATATTGACATACTTTTGTTGGATGAGAAATGTACATTTATTTTATGTGCATGATATTTTAATTATTCCCATAGATCTAGCCTTATCGCTTCACTTAGCATTTAGCAATCAATTCTATGAGACTTTTTGTAAAAGTGATCGAAAAAAGTTTATTGTAAAAAATATCTGTGATGCTGTCCGTCAAAGGAGCCAAGTTATTTTATGTAGGGCAAATGTGATCATCTTTGCTGATATTTCGCTGCAGAGACAGTAGGCCTACCATAAGCGAGGTAGCAAACCATGCATTCATTAAATGCAGAAGAATGTATGAAAAGCCTTGTGATAAAAGTCAAACAGTGTCAGTTCACTGTTTGACTTTCATTGCTCTATTGTAGACAGAGAATTGTGATCTCTTCATCAAAAATTGTAAATTGCCAATTGTCACACATGATATTTTATGCATTTTTGGCACAGAAAATCACATCGTAAAAGCATTCTTTGTTAAAAGATGCGCAAAATAATGGCCCCAGATCATCGTCAAAAATATTTAGAATCCCCACGCAAGCCAGATTTGTGCAATGAAGGTCACAGTGAAATTAGAAATCTTGATCGATTTTCTAATTGAACTGTAAATTGAGTGGTGACGTCATGAAATATTTAAAGTTATTCTAAAAACACAGTCGAGGTGCCCAGGTAATTGCTTGCAAAAGTAACTTTATGCATGTTTCTTTGAAGTTATGACTGGTAAAAATATAGCTTTATTTTGACTAATGTTATTAAAGCTGTAATCTCAATACTAAAGCACTGACTCACGCACTAATACAGCACTAACTCTAAATAATCATGGGTGACAATTAGTGGCAGGCAGTTTGGCTGCATTCTACACATTTCTCTGTCTATTGGCTGCAGCTGCGCATAATGGTTATGCTTTTCTGTCAAAGAACTATTATCTGACACTACAGCTCCATTGGCAGCAGTCGCACTGAATAAAACTGTAACGTCAATTCGCTTAAAAAAAAACTTTTTCGTGCATGACGACTTCATCGTTTGTCACCTCCCTAACGCCACTATATTTGTTGTTCAGTTCTGAGATTTTTTGGAGGAAATACTGACAAAAATACTATGAGGGTAATTCTTAAATGTGTTTATTTGTTTGTAGATGGGTCTGACCGACATTTATTCAAAAAGTTGATGAAACTAAATCGATGCTATGATTTAATGCCGGTTGCATCCTCTGTTGTCATTCTCAGTTCTGAGCTAAAGGTAAATCTTAAAATTGAACAAATTTATCATGATTGTTTACTCACTTATATATGTGATCTAGCACTGACCTTTTATATCAATTTCTGGATAAAAAGCTAATCATATCGACTAACGTCAAAAGCTCTATATTATACACCATAAAGAAGCTTCTATCCCGACTATTTACAGGAGTATGAAGTTTTATATTTATAGAGAACTCCTCCGTAAATATTCGTAAATGTTTTGAACTGTTGCGGTTAGTTTAGTTAAAAGAACAAGAGCACAAAACACAATTCTATCATATTTACTATCTCCAAGCATCAATCTAGTTTCGAAGATTAGTCCCTCAGAAAATAAATTTCAGACTCGTCTCTGAGTTTCCTAGTTGTCTGTCTATTGGTGTTATGAATGATTTGATATTGATTGGTGATTGTGTCTGTAGGTTGTGAGCGCTCTTAGTGCTCTCGGTTTGCACTGCAAGCGATCCGCACCCTTATGGAGCAGCCATGACATGGATTTTGTGGGCAAGTATTAGTATTATGGGTAAATATTAGTAGGGTACTGAAGTATTAGTGGGAGCGGGAGCAAATTGAATGCTATTCCGACATACAGAAGTAGTCGACATACAAAAGTAGTGATAGGCTTACAGTAATACTGGAGGGTGTTGTAGCGGTAGCTGTAGTAGTATTACCAGATGAAAAAATGCTTTTGAGAATGTAGTAAGAATTATTCCAAGCTCTCCTGAATTGAGAAGAGTGTTTAATCTTAAAGCACAGTAAAGATGTTCTAAAACGATATAGCAGAGCAATTTTGGATTATGACTTTGATTAATAAGTTTGCCTGAATAATAACTAATCACTCACTCTTTCTAATTGCTATTGCTGCGTGTGTCTTTGAACGAATAAATGTGTTTATAATAAAGCTAGGTCACTGTTTAGAGATTTTCATTTAAATCCTTCTCATTGTTTTCAGGGATGGTGACAATAACAGACTTTATATTGATTTTACTCAAGTTTGAAAATCATGCGGTGAGATAAAATTGCATTGGTATATAATATATACATGCAAAATTTGCCATATTCTCGTTATTTGTTCAAATTTTATAAGATTTCTTTCATTTTGCGAATAAAGCGACTAAATAAATGATGATTAGTCAAATTGTACAGGAATAATTGAATGATTTTTATGCTCTAATTCTTGGCATTTGACTGTTCTTTAGATTTGTATGGAAAAAATTCAGGATCGCACGTTATCTCAGTGGAGAGGTTGGTTTGATATTCTTTGACACAATGAAATTTAACAAGTTGCCTGCACTCTCTTGAATGAAAATGAAAATGAAAAGTTATTAACGTTTTATGATCTACACATTAGCAGATGTCATAGCATATGTATGTCGTATCGTAGCAGCTCGCAACCAAGATCCGCCTCCACAACGTGTAAATCCTGCCTGTGCTGCTGTATGGTGCTGACACATGGCCATCGAGTGCCATGCTGACAAAAAAGCTAGATGCCTTTGATCAGTGGTGGATGCGTCGCATTCTCCGGATTTCGGATTTCGTACACGGACCATGTGACCAATATTGAAGTCAGGCGCCGGACGCAGCAACCAGCCGTGTCGGAGACAATGCGCCAGAGACGCCTGCAGCTGTTTGGCCACGTCGCTCGCGGGGACCCCGCCATGGACCACACGCGGGCACTGAGAGCCGCCATCGGCATCCCATCAAAGGGCTGGAAGCGATCTGTGACACCTGAGGCTCAGGAACACCTGGACACGCATTGCGGAGAGGGACCTGAGGCCCTTCAACGTGGGGCTTAACGCGGCTTGGAGGAAGGCGCAGAACAGATCTGTCTGGCGCGCACTCACGCTCACGGCCAACCGCCTGTGGCAAGCTGACGAACGAGCGAACGAGATGTCGTATTGATTCATGATTTTCTTGAACAACGTTGCTCGTTTTGTTGCGTTTCTAATGGACTCTAGTCAAAATTTATGATAATAATATTTTATATATAAAATATACCTGCTCATCATCAGGTGCGCCGGCACAGGGGGGCGGGAGATAAGGGGGAAAGTCGTTTCCCAAGAAAAAATGTGAGGGGAATATCCCCCAGAAAGTTGGGATTTTGCCTCCCCAAGAGAAATTCAGCATGGGGCAGGGAGTCAAAACCTCGCCATAATTTAAAGCTGCATTTATAGGTTCTGGTATATGAAAGAAGGTTCAGAACAGATATACTAAAGAGAATAACTTTGAAAATAAATGTAATTATACTGCTAAGAATCATGTCGAAAATTTCTGCCAGAACGCCCAGCCCCGCCCGGTCGTGAGTTCTGCATAGAAGGAAAGTCTTGTAGTAGTGCAGATGAAATTTCTTTGCACGCCCATGGAAGTACAAATTTGAGGTCCAAAAAATGGGATTTTACCCCCCCCCAACAGTCAAACAATTTGTCCGGTTCTGTGTGGAGCTCCACGCGCATACGGTCCTCTTTAGTTGCCTTTTACGACTCGCCCGGGGAGCTCTGGAGCTCTCCTATTCACAAAGAATAGGCTCTGCAAGCCTATTCTTTGTTCACCGGCCCGCAGGGGGCTCAACAGTGCGCAATTGTCAGAGACGCTGCAGGGCGGGAGCAGGGCGCTAGTTACTGTTGACGTGGATCAGAGTCTGTTCGAAGCCTTGCTGCTGCTCCACAACGAGCAGATTCATCGGCTGCTCGTCGTCGACAGGCGGCGCAACGCTTCGCTCTTCGTCCTCACCTACCAGATGGCGCTCAACTTCATCTGCCAGTTTGTAAGACTCTTGCCCGTTCTGATTCAATGGCGCCGATGGACTGAGGTTTACAGCAAGTTTGTGTTCTAATTGGTTGCTTTTTGTAAGTTTAATTGCTTTACTATTATATTTTAATTATTGCTAATATGGTGTTACAGTCAAAGTACAGTCAAAATCTAATAAGCAATGAGACTCTAAAATACGATAACATCTGTAAAAGCAAATGGTAGAGAAATTGTGTCAAAGAAATTATGTCAAAATTAATTAGCGTATTGAAATCAGTCAAACATAATTATAGTAATGGTTCCTTATAGCCATTTCATTTTTTAACTAGTGTAAAAAATATCAAAATTGTTAAGAATTTCATTGACAATGCTTATTGCGTTCAGTAGTTATTGAAGAAATTCATTAGGTCTTCTACTTTTGAGACACGGTGTATTATAGTTTTAATGTACTGTAGTAATTCGGCAGCCTCGAAAACTAAATTGTTGAAGTTGAGTGTTTGATATACTAAGCACTCATAGTTTGATTAATAATTATAAATGACCTATTCAGTATGATCTTGCTTAAGTAAGCATGATGTAATGTGTCAACGAAGTACTATAGATGGCCAAAACGAAAAGGACACCATTCTGCTTTCAAGTGATGCAAATGTTTATACATTAAGTATATTGATCGCTTTGCGGCATAACTGAGTCCAGTACTACGGTACCGAAAGTCTTCAAACGGTGCATGCAGATGATACTCTAAACTTCCAACAATCAGATTGGTTTAAAGTCAAAAACTGCTACTCATGCTAGTTATAGGCTGCGAAATGTTATTGATTTTATACGAATAATGACACAACTGTGAATCCGCACCAACCCTGTGTTGTTCACAGTTTATGTTAATGATTTGTTGTTGAAATTCAAGTCCTTGTTGTTGCCATGTTTGGCCTTGCGGTCAGTGCACTTGTGGATGCCGATGACCTAATACCGCTAGAACTGTCATTGAATCAGCCGTTTTGTTCAGCAATTGCAGATAATGATCTCCCTTTGCTGTGAAGAACTGCCATCCCTGAACTAGAGATAAATATTTATCGATGGGAAAACACCTCGCGGTGTATTGGAAATAAAGAATACAGCTATTCAATGGGTTAATGAGGTCAAGTACTTAGGTGTGTACTGTTCATACCAGCGGGTCAAAAATTCATGCGTAATTTAGATAAAATTTAAATCAAGTTCTATCCTGCATCCAAAGAAATACTTAACATTAGAAAAACAGGAGGATCCAACACTAAGAATTTGTTAAGTTCTATTGCTTTTCTGATAAAGATTGGCAAGCTATGAATCTGAACAAATCAACACTAATTTAATTGGAACATCCTTGATCAAGGGTTTTTATGAAAGCATTTAATACATTTCATAACTCTGTGGTAACGTAGTATCAAAATTAGCTGGACAGTGTCGGACTAGAAAGTGAGATTTATTTAAAGACTAATATTATTTATTTATCATTTATAAACTCTCACTTGCCATGAAATAAAGATGTCAGTTGATAACCAGAATTGTGAAAGATTTAGGATCACGTCATCACGCAGATTGAAAGACTAGAAGTGCATGACTTAATACTATTATTATTTATTTCTAATTTTTCTATTGATAATTTTTGCCACAGCTACGACGAATTACAATTCCATTGAATAGCTTTTACAACAAATCAATTGAAGAATTGCAAATTGGAACATATGAAAACATTGCAACCGTATGTATCAGGCCTTATTCTAAGGTTATTTTATAACTGCACAATTTTTTTTCAGTGAATATATTTCTCTCCAAATGATCAATCGCACCATCGAGATGCCGCGAAATTTTAATTGTTTTATCATATTTGTTATCGTCGCGAAAATTGAACACTAGTATAATTTGAGAATATA
>JAQIWG010006132.1:0-13656 GCA_034695025.1 Chamaedrilus cognettii | reverse complement strand
ATGGTAGTGTACCATGGTAGTGTACCATGGTATTGTACTATGGTACCATGGTAGTGTACCACGGTTGTGTACCATGGTGCCATGGTAGTGTACCATGGTATTGTATCATGGTATAATGGTAGTGTACCATGGTAGTGTACCATGGTATTGTACTATGGTACCATGGTAGTGTACCACGGTTGTGTACCATGGAACCATGGTAGTGTACCATGGTATTGTATCATGGTATGATGGTATTGTACCATGGTTGCATGGGAACGCTAGGGGACGGTATGGGTACCATCTTAGGGTACCATTGTACCATGGTAATGCACCATGATAATGTACCATGGTAGTGTACCATGGTAATGTATCACGGTGGTCTACATGGTAATGTACCATGGTAGGTCACCTTGGTGCGTCATGGGGTGATCGGCAGGATCGATCGCTCCTTCCGATCATCCCCTAACACGGAAAAATTTCTCAAAATAGCCTGTAATAGCCTATACATCTAGGTCCGAAGAATGCCTTAATATCTTTTTAGCGAAATCCGGCCACTCAGCGCCACAATAATACTGTACCAATAGAACTGTAACAGAACCTATTTTACATTGGTTGCTGTTGTTGTGTTAGCCCCTTGCGGGGAGTATAGGTGATGCCCCATTGCACCAGCGGATGGCCGCTGCTGGTGGCTGCACCGTAGACTGATGGGCATTGTAGGAACACTTGTGGCTAATGAATTTAAAGCACCCTTGCCATTTCAATACACATTGGTAAAAAATATAGCAACAAGAGACAATGCAAATTCTACTGAAAATGGAAGGGTCGTGCTCCCCAGTGCATGGGAGTTACGACTGTCATAATGTGCCCTCCTTAAGCATTCAGACATGTCTTAAAACGCGAAGAATATAGTATCTGAAAGGCGTGATATGTTTATTATAACCGCTGTGTACAGTGAGTGAATCACTCATATCTCAAAAGTGACAGGTGCAAAGGTTGACCGGTGCATTAATTAGGACGAATCAGGTGTGCAGCAGATAGGCAGTGTGGGTATTTTTCTACAAATTTTTAGCGAGCATTTTGCGTTCGTAAACTCTGAGACGCGTCTAAGCACAGCACGATAGTATTATATAAGTCTAATACGACAGAATATAAGTCTAACATTATAAGTTTGTACGCAAAGTTAATTGTAGACAACTGCGCAGGATACTGGTCGGCATGGCGTTAGCTGCTTTTCATTAATTTAAGGGCTACGAACCGCTACGTAAATTTATATATGATAATTTTATGTCGTGTACATGTAGCTCTATGGATATAAAATATAGAGAGATTAATATAAGGTCAGCATTTCCATCGGCTTGCACGCTGTCGAGTTGGCTAGGCTAATTTTTATGTCTATGACGCTGTAGGCGGGACGATAGTACTAAAAGATTAAATAAGCTTTGTTTTAGCCTAGCTTTGTTCGTGTTTTCTATTTCGGAGGAGATTTCAACCTCAAAACATTCTCCCTCCATCCTCCAGTCAACGGCGCTGTGGTCTTTATTGAGGAGAACGAGACTATGTCTCTGTGAAGCATATGCTTGACTTCGCGGAGAGTCTCTAAGACTGTTGCCTATATTGTTACAAATATTTGTTTACTACACACGAGTTTGCTAAAGTAAATTTTCATATTTGCATTTAAATTTTTATTTTGCTAATTGGCCCAACACCAACTCACCGAGTCGCCGTGGAACAGAGTTTCGCGGAATATCGTTTAAGAGCCGTAAGTCGCTAGTTTCGTAAGCGACGAAATTCGAAGTGTCTTATTTTCACTTCCAGCTCCGCAACAATGGCTGCAGCGAAGCTTAGGTCAATGCAGATGCGCGACATCACGGAATGTTCGATATGCTCGGAGACCTTCACGGACCCCAAAGGACTGCCGTGCGTGCACACGTTCTGTCTCAAGTGTCTGGTTGAATACGGTAAGCACGAAGAGAACGACAAACCTGGAGATAATCTAGCCTGTCCGCTCTGTAGAACCGACTTTGTGATTCCACCTGGAGGCTTCGCTAAACTGCCCAACAACTTCTTTGTAAACAAGCTGCTGATCATCAATCAGCAGTCAAACTCAGTTGAGTCACCCAAAGTTGTAGGCCTGAGAGACCAGTTCACGAGCATTTCAGATTCGCTGCTGACAGCGAGCCACTGCGCCCAACACCCCGACGAGCAGATCAAGTTCTACTGCTACGACTGCAAGATGGTCACATGCGTCAAGTGTCACGCCGCCGAGCATAATAAACATCACCGCGTGGATATAAAGGAGTCGGCGGAGGAGTTTTGCAAGCAACTCGACGATGACATCGAGAAGGTGACGAGCTGCGCGCAGCAGAGCCGAGACAAGCTGCAACAACTGGCGAGAGACAATGAAGACTGCTTGAAGAACTTAGCAGCTACTCAGAAGGCAATATCTGCTGCTTATGATAAACTGAAGTCTATATTGGATTCCCATCAACGTCAGCTGATGGAAGACCTTGACTCCATCAAGATCAAGCTTTTGAAGGAAATTAAAAGCAAAGAAGAAGAATTGGAGCTACATAGCCTGATTGCCGAAAGCTTCAAGAGGTACTGCGAGGAGGTGAAAGAGAAGGGCACAGCGTGTGACATATCGCGCGTTGCAAATGACCTGCACGCGAGATCTGCTCAGTTAGTCAAAGCGCAAGAGCAGTACAACCGTCAGCAGCTCGACCGAGTTGAACTCACATTCACTCCTTCACCCACAACGAGTGTAACAAATCTGATTGGAACCATGGAATGCGGAGGTACTTGTGCATGTACCATTGACAGCGGCGGTACCGCACACATAATGTTGTAACACATGAAGTTTTTTCTGCATGTTATTTTCGCGGTTTTGCCTCTCAGAAATTTTGCTCACTTATTTATTTGCTTTTTTGAGAACTGCCCATTTATGATTGTGCTGCGGTATTTTCGCGCATGTTATTTTCGCGAGCTTCCTCAAAAGTAATTCTCAAAAAGTAGGCCAAATTGCACGCGAAAATATCATGCTAGGTCTACTTAAAATTCAATCATTTACTTATAGTAATGATTGAATTTGTATAACTTTTCTGCCTCTTACCACACACTCAAAGTTTGCAATGCTATTTTATCTTCCTCAAACGCCAGAGGTTCTCTTGACGTTATAGCAACTAAAGTTCTAAAATCTGTATTGATTCGCTGCTGCTTCCCATTCTTACAGAGTGACAAGTCTATGAGAATGGTAATCTTTCCCCCTTGCTATGAGACCGCCTTTGTAAAACGTCTGCTCAAAATTTTTTCCCTGCCCAGTGATGATCTTGCTAGCTCTCGCCCTATCTCAAATCTGAACTTTGTCTCCAAAATGTTTTAGCGAGTCATTCACATTTCACATACGTCTCACATCTTACAATCATTTCCTTCCATCTCTCCATTTCATCCTGTCTCAGAGTTGCCCACGGGTCGGATCGACCCGCGGATCGGGTCGAATCGGGTCGCGTTTTTCTGTGACTGTTCTATTTCGGGTAGGGTCGGGTCAAGATATGAATGTGTCATATTGGGTCATTTTATCTGAGTTCAACGCTCATGTTACGGTGATGTTAGCAATCGACAGAAATGTACATGCAACTACAGTTTTGAATTGAGAATTGCATTATTATTTAACAATCTTGAGTTAAATGTCACCACATGCATATTAGTGAATAGCAAACATTTTGAAAGTTTTTCGTAAAAACATCGTACCAAAAAACGGGTTGCGGGTACGGGTTACGGGTCGGGATTTGGGTCAGCTCAACCTCATCATCATCGCAGTCCTTCGTAATCGAAGATGACGCGGGTTGTAGCGATTCAGGTCTGAAGTCTTCGTGAGTGGCTGACTAGGCCAATCCGCGAGTGATAGTCAATGCCACAGACGTTGCACACATGGATGACGACAGGCGGGGCGGCGGCATCCGTGTTCGGTGCGCTGCCCGGCGTGCTTTCCGGGTTTGTCTTTTAGCCACGAGTGTCGCCTTACGATTGTTTTCTGTTTCGATGTTTTCAAAGCGGGCTACTCCGGCTTCTGTGGTTGCTCGCCACAGTGCTCTGTCAGTAGCCTGCGCCTCCCAAGTTTCGGCATCAATCACACAGCCCTTGAGGTTCTGCTTCAGTGTGTCCTTGAAGCGTTTCCTTTGGCCACCACGGGAACGCGTACCCATCAGCTTCACCGTACGTGAGCTGCTTTGGAATTCTGTTGTCGGCCATGCGGTGTACGTGTCCGACTCAGCGCAACTGAGAGCCTACGATCATCGCCTCTATCCCTGAGCACTGACTGCGCTCCAGGACCTCCGTGTTCGAGACTTTGTCTTGCCATTTTTTGGGGGAGAATGGATCTTAGATGTCTCATTTGGAAGCGATCCAAACTACGGATATGACGTCTGTAGCAAGTCCATGTCTCGCATCCATAGAGAAGATTTGACAAGGCAACAGCTTTATACACTTTAATTTTGGTATGAATTTTTATCCCCCTCTGACTCCAAATCCTATCTGTCAGTCGACAAAATGATGCGCTTGCCTTGCTGATGCGTTGTGCTATTTCCTTGTCAAAGAGTGCATCATTAGTTAAGATGCTTCTCGGATAACAGAAATCAGCCGGTTTAAGAGCGGTGCCTTTGATAAGGACACGTGGAACGTTGTAGGGCTTCCTGGCGCAGGCTGAGACGTCATTTCTGTTTTATTGATGTTGATGGGTAGCCCATAGTTTTTCGAGCCTCTGCGAATCTATCGGTGATTAGCTGAATGTTCTGTTCACTCTGAGCCTCTAGTACGCAATCGTCTGCATACAGAAGATCTTGAAATAGTTTCTCTATGACTGACGTCTGTGAGCGCAATCGACTTAGAGTCGATTTCATAGACCAACCTCAACCTCAACCTCATTGAGGGAGGGAAATTTTCACTGAGTGGATTTCATAGACCTACTTCCGCACAAAACACCTCGAAATCGACCTCAAGATTCGCCACCAACTCCAACTTTAGCCAAGGTACCTCCAGATCAACCTTGGAGGCTACCTTTTTCTTGTTTAGGCCTATTATATTCACTCTTCATGGCTTTATGCACTCTTTTCTCGACCAAATGGCTTTAGAAAACAAATATTTAGCAAAAAAATCTAGTATACGGGATCTTGAATAGCTTCCCACTGCTCGATGACACTGGCTCCTGTTGTTGCAGCCTGAGTAGCGAGCGCGTTTGCTATATTGTCTGAGAGCTGCTGCCGCGTGACCGCATCCTTCAGTCGAGATGTGTCTAGCCGTGCAGTTTGTTTAGAGGCCGACTTTCGGCATAGAGGTTGAACCTTAAGATTCGTCTTGGATCGAATCATCCTATGATCAGTTCAACAATCGGCGTCCCTCATGGTCTCCGTGATACGCACTCTTTCTAGTCTTGTTATCACGTAGTCGGTAAGATGCCATTGCTTTGACCGTGGATGCATCCATGATGTTCTTTTCTATGCAGGGAACGGAAGAACGTGTTGGTGATCGCCACGTGGTACTTGCAGCAACAACAGCGTGCAATTTCTGTTCTCATTACAGATGCCATGTCTTCGAATTATTCCCTTCCATTCTCTGATGTCTTTGCCCACATGAGCGTTGACATTTTCCATGATGACTAGCCTACCTGCTGCTGGAATGCTTTATATCAGGCTACTAAGTTCATTGTAGAATTGCTCCTTCACATCGTCGTCGATAGTCATTGTTAGTGCATATGCACTTATTATCGTGACAAAGTGCTTTTTTTGCGGCAATCTCAGTTTCATGAGGCGATCGCTTATTCCGGTTGGGAGACTCGAGCAAAGCAAGTGAGTAAAGCGCTCCTGAACAGGGCTGCTCAGTCGTTCTGCGGTGGGTGCTGCCGAACGATCCTACTGCTTCTGTGCCCAGCCTCGAGCGACCAATATCCCGGATCGCCTACATGCAGCTCTGAGGCTACGACCGCCAGCGTCACCACCACGCAGATCGCTTCGCCCCTCGCCCAACGCGGCAAAACTTTTCTCCGCTACCCGTACATACGCTACCGGTCGAAGGTACTGATGAAAACCACTGCTACCAGGAACACATCAACTGTTAAGACGGGGCAGGGGAACGAAATTTAAGTCGTGGACTGACTGGACTCCTTCGCATGCCTAGGGGTACAGATTAAGAGTATAGGCAGTAGCGAGGCAGAAATCCGGCGGAGAATTGAAACAGTGCGCAGTTGCTTCAAGCAACTAGATAAACACATCTGGCGCTCTAGGTTTCAGCTCTCAACGAAGATCCGCCTCTAAAACGTGTACATCTCGCCTCAGTGCATGTGCTGCTGTACGGTGCTGATACATGGAAAGTGAGTGCCATGCTGACAAAAAAGCTTCATGTCTTCGATGAGTGGAGCCTTCGTGGCATTCTCCGGATTTCGTACAAGGACCATGTGACCAATGTTGAAGTCAGGCACCGGACGCAGCAACCAGTCGCGTCGGGGACAATACGTCAGAGACGCCTGCAGCTGCTAGGTCACCTTGATCGCGAGAACCCCGCTATGGACCACACGCGGGCACTGAGAGCAGCCATCGACAACTTTTCACAGGGCTGGAAGCGACCTGTGGGACGGCCCAGGAATACCTGGACTCGCACTGTGAAGGGGGACCTGAAGAACTTCTAAATGGGACTGAACGCGCCATGGAAGAAGGCGCAGGACAGATCTGCTTGGCGCGCACTCACACTCAAGGCTAGGCCGTCCGCGGCACGCTGACGAATGAACGAACGCACATACGCGAGAGTTGATTGAAGTGGTAATGGCTTGAGTCGCACCAACCACACTCTCTCGTCCTTGCCCCCTGGTATCTGATGGCCTACAGGTGTGGGACGACCGGCAAGGGATTCGGATGCAGTGTATGACCGTCGAGCAGATGCTCTGTGCGCCAGTCTAGCAGTAGACAACTGCGTAGCCCTCTTCCGCCTGTTCGCCGTTGGGATTGCTTCTCTTCCGCCATCACAACCGTTGGGGTCTTCACCCGTAACCCGGGGCTGGATGGTCAACTGGTTATTGCGCCAGCGGTTCGCTTCGCCCTGGTATTAGCATTACCCGCGGAGCATCGCGAGGAGGTTCTGAGCTGGACTTTGTGTGACAGTGCCCGCACAGCGAGATGGCGATACTCAGCATTTTATAGAGGCTCTCCTCACCAGGAGGGGAGCCTCCATGCCATAAGCCCCAGTGAGGCCATAACATACTTCGTTCCGCCAGCTTAACCTACTGGTGTCTCGGGTCGGGTCAGCATTTCAACGTGCTGACGTGGGTCATGGTGGGTCGGGTCAAATTCATCACGGGTCATGAAAAATGGACCCTTGGACAACTCTCATCTGCTTATAGAAAATTTCACTCCAGTGAGACAGCTCTATACTCCGTAGTCAAAATGATCTCCTTCTTGCAATAGACCAACATAAATTATGCACTCTTGTCTCCCTTGATCTTTAAGCCGCTTTTGATACCATTGACCACAGTATTCTTCTCACCGGACTCTCTTCCACTTTTGGCACATCTGGACCCGCCTTGTGTCTCCTTACCTCATACCTCACTGGCAGATCACAATTAGTTTCCATCTACGCCCGCTCTACCACTTTTGCACCTATGAATACTGACGTTCCGCAGGACTCTGTTCAAGGACCCCGTCTCTTCCGTTTTTGCGCTACTCCACTCAGTTATATGTTAAGTGCCTCTAATTTATTATAACATTTTAATGCTAGAGATAATATCGACCAGGGATGAAGCTTTGAACACCAAAGATCTACCATGTGCAGCGTAACAGTGCCAAAGAAGTTATCTTTTGGATGCAAAGACATTCTGAATGCTACGAATTCCCGTCCATGACATGTACATGCAAATTTGTGTTACACTGTTTCCATTAATCGGTAAAATTGTGTGATTTCTGCTTTTTACAGTCAAACAGCACACTAACGCCGTCAAGGTCAAACCCAAAATACTGCCTAAAACATCCAAGGTTCTGGAGAAATTTTCTGCGCAAAAATTGACATCTAGTCTGCTTGCGCCAAAACGTAAGTTGACTTAGAGTAGATTCTATAGTCTTTCTTAACTGTCAGTCACTTAACTGTCAGTCACTTAACTGTCAGTCACTTAACTTCACCTAGTAACTGTCATTTGAAAAAAACTCTCAATATGTTTATAAATGAAAAAGAAAACATATTTATTTTGAATTAAAAGGTAAAGGTGGGAACAAAGGAACGACTATGAGGCCTATAGAATCCACTTTTAGACCTTGAATATAGTAATCGTTGACAATAATTATTATGGTAGCCTATTACGGTAGGCAATCTATAGAACTACATATTGAAATGACCCGGGGGGAAGGGGTAAGGCAGCCTGATCAGTGATCTTCAACCATTTCCAGTTCGAGGGCCAAATATAATTTTTCAAGCCGTCCGAGGCCGCACCTTTCATGAACGCCAATTTTTTGATTCACTGCAAATTTAGGATTTATCGCATATCTTCGGATTTCTAGCAAATTTGTGCAAAAATATGTAAATGCTGCGCAAATTTTATATACATTTAGAAAAATGTTGCTTCTGATAATTAATTTTGTGCAATTTATATCAAATAATGAATTTTAATCTGAGCAATGCTAGATTTGAATTGTATTTCTCAAGTTTTAAGGCGCTTTTCGCAACTTAAGCGCAATAATTATTGCGCTACATTCTTCATCGTGTGGCGCGCGCATAAGTTCGCAAATTTCTTACAACCTCGCCGTAAATTTTCAATACCTAGCGCAGAGTTTCTGATTTTCTGTAATATAACACACCGTTGCAGGGAGATCACCGGAAACACAAATACACGGTCCATCAAATCATTGGAGGCGTTCATGTCATGTTCACAAAGCAGCTACAGCAGCTACAGCTAGTGCAATAATCGCACCGCGATGTTCTCATGATCGGTCACATGTTTCATGATCGGGAAGTTTTTTGTTAGTAGCAGGCCTATAGTGTTTCAGAAGTTTGTTTGCTCGTACACACATTTCTTATAGGGTATTGACTTATTCAATAATGGTAGCCTACTTTGTTTGAACTTAAAGGGGAGAACTGTTGAAAATTGAGAGGTGAAAATTTAACAACGCTTGAAAGAATTATAAATCTAGGCATGTGGCAGCGGGCCGCATGGAGGGCCTCGACGGGCCGCATGCGGCCCGCGGGCCTCGTGTTGAAGAACGCTGGCCGGTAGGGTATTGAAGTTATGACACAAATAACATTTGAAATTCAACCAGAATCGTGTGCGCGCGCTAGCCTACAATACATGATATTTTTTGCAATCCTAGATCAGCTGGAGCATCTAAGAAAATTGATAGCCTACATCAATATTTTGCCGGCTCAAATTGCTCTGCAAGGCAAGTAATGGATACCAGTGTCAACGTTTGTCGTGATCTCTTTTCCTCGTGAACAGTATGTGTATGTCTCAGTTTGTCAGCAAATTTTAATTTACTGATATTTATGATCGTACATGTACTGCTTCCAACCAAGGGGGGTCACAACAGGCCGTATATCGAGGCACGTATGGAGATAACGGGGGCGGGGCTTGGCCCGCGGGTCAAACCAATTATCAACCGTCAGCAATTGATCGACAGGGTCATGACCCTTTTATATCCAATCGCAATAATTAACAGCGATTACCCATGATTTAAATCAACTTCCGTTTGGTAAAAAGATCCTTCTTTTTGCAGAATTGTGCAGCTAATGCTTGCTCACTCTACGCTTTAGATTTCTGTGCTCCCAACGTCTAGGCGTGGCCTAGACATGACAGTGTGAGCAGGAATAAGTTTATTAGAAGCTCATAGCGATTAGCCTAATAATCAATACGGTATACCTATAACGAGCTAAGCCCTCTATATATTACAGGAATAGAAATGAAGATTTCTCGACGGATCGTCGCAAAACTTTTCCCTCGACCCTCGGGCGGTCGTAAAAATGTTCCGAGCGTTGACACGTTTGCTGTTTTCGTCATAGGAAAGCTGTGGACTCTCTGAAGCACTTCTAAAAAGCCCTAGCCTAAAATGTGCGAAACAGCGGCGTTGCGAACCTTTCAAAACGAGAGGGCGAAAATTTTCAGTATTATAAGGCAAAGGAATTTAGAAAGAGCTAAATTAGCGCCGAGTGGGTGTCACTTCCTCTTAAGCAAAACTCAAGCGGTGCGGCCGAGATGCACTCGGACAACTTGCAGCGGGGCGAAAGGGCAAAAAAACTTTAGAGGGTCGGCCTAGCCTTTTCTAGCTTCCCACGCGAGCTACAAGTACAATATTCCGATGCAAGATCTGTATACGTAGGAAGTCGTACAGAGAAAAATTACATCATGCATCTCAACGCAATAGAGGCCTAATATGGCGGTGCAGCTTGACGAATAGCGTACAGCATCATCGTGATTCAGTGGTTTTGAAGGCATTAATACCCGACTTCCCATACATACATGTATACTGACTTTATACGGTGATGTTGCAAGCCTTTAATTAATGACGCAACGGCCTAAAGATAATCGAAAGATTTTCAATCGCTAAAAATGGCCTAGGTTATTACGTCCACCGTAAGCTACTGCACGCGCATTGAACCGTTACATTGACGGGTAAACGGGGAGAGGGAGGGGGGAGGTGTGTGGCAGGTCGGGGGTGACCTAGGCTTCTAAAATTGTCTAGCAGATTAAGCTACCCCATGATCAGAATAGCTGGCTTTCGGCTAGTGACTCCATAAACGAGGTTTTTTTTAAACTCTACTCGAATTTTGAAACGGGTAGGAGTAGACTCGTAAAGATAGACGACGGCGGAGTAGCCCTACACGTGAAAACGTGTGGCGTAAGTAGTTACAGCTGCAAGTTTATATGACAGCTAGAGGTGCGAACTGTCACCTCAATCTTTGTTAGTAATTTAGAAGAGTTTAAAACTTTGGAGATCATCCGCACCTAGCGCATGTCCAAATTTGTATTCACGAGATGCATTCACCCTAAAAAAGGCAGGAAACCGAAAAGCACTGTTTAACAGGACTTTGAAAAAAAAGCTTTAGGCCTATCGTTAAGATATGATCAATGAATTTGGATACTCCCCCTACGCCCCGCTCATGAGAAGGCCTACTCCAGTTTTGAAAGGCATAGGAATACCACTACTCATGTTTTATAAGCAGCAGGAGTAACCCTACTTCTATTTTGCAAGGGCTAAACTTAAATATGATTGTGAGTAGGCCTATCGTCGCTTTAGCTCGCTCACACAGGACACAAAATGAGGTGCATGCTCAAACTGCATGTCATCCACAGTAAAACCACGTATGAAGTACAAAATCCCTTAGCAAGATAAAATATGTAGGTCTAGCCTTGGCCAATCGGAATTAGTTAGCGTGAAATCAGTTAACTATAATTGCTCCGGTTAACGGTCGATCTGCCACGCCTCTGTGGTGTTTTGTTGAAGACAGCAACGGTAGGCCTACATCAGATTCTCGATTCTGCATCATCGATAGACTTATTTAAGATTTTAGAACTATTTCTGGTTACAGAACAATTTAGTTCACATATTTTGCCTTGGTTTCTTGTATGGCTTTATTTCATTGCGCATGCAGTCCACGCACGCCCATAAGCAGGGTTAAGTTTAGGGGGCGTAGAGCGCATAAAACAGTATTTTTCGAAATTGTACGCCAAATAGAAAGGGGTAGGCGTAAAGATCTTAGTTTAGGTTATGTTTTATATGATTCATTACAATTTGACACCTCTGAAGCTTGATGATGCAATGAATTATACTAGTTCAAATAATACACAAGTAATTATCTCAAAGTATATAATTCCATGCTGAAACACTCTTGCACATTAAAATTCTTTCCTCCCAAGAACCATACTTGAATGGAACTCACCTGATCTTTCGACGGTTTAAAAGCCATCTTTGAATTCTTTCAAGATGGCATTGTCAACTATTTTTGTTAACCCTAACGCGGCCCAAACCTAACCCGAATTTGAAAACAATTTCTTTAGTTTTTTCTTTTTTCTTTTTTTCTCGGTCGGATGATTGACAGTTACGTTATACAGGATGATTGACAGTACTGGTGCGTGGTCTGATTATAGACTCAACCTTGACTTGACCCGCTTTGAAATTTAAAGCTCCACGTCCGGTTTTTTTATTTTAGCGGCGGAGGCCCTGAGATGCTCTGCCTCGCGGAATTGAGCCTAAGGGTGTGCGAGTGGGAGACGACGTTTGCTTCAAAGTGCATACCCAGGTAGGATTGTCATATGTCCTTTATTTGAAGAGACGTTGCCTATTTGAGGCGATTAATCGTTGCTTGTGGCGGGCATAAGGGACGCAGATTTCCCCTTATTTAGATTTTCATCCTGCGATTTCAGCACGACTGCAAGTTTTTGAATCATTAGATCTGCATAAATGATATAGAATAATCCTGGACACACAATTCGTTCATATTTTACATTTACATTTTAGGTCTTGTTACAATCGTGCGTAAATATCTGAACGGAAATTTGTTACACTAAATGTAATTTGTGTAGTAAAACACAAGTAGCCTATAAATGCCTAATGTAGTTTATGGAAAGTATCAAATGAATTGAGTCATCAAGCATCCTGAATTTTGTTGTATTCCTTACTTGAACGACGCAAATACGGCAATCCTGCGCCAGGACGCCGGCGACGCTGAACTCAATGCCAAGATCATCGGTCCGCGTTGTGCGGTGGAGGAGGTGCGTGTGCGGAGGCTCGACCCTGTCACGTTCGAGTGCAGATACGCTCCAAAGAAGATTGGTCAGTACGTGGTGCATATCACATATGGGGACGAGCCCATCTCCAATGCGCCCTTCAAGGTCGAAGTCGGACCGTTCAGGGATTCGAAGACCAGAGTCTATGGTCCGGGTCTGGAGCGCGGAGTTGTTGGATGTGCGGCCTGCTTCACGATCGACCGCAACGGAGAAGTTGAGGATTTCGGTATGGCCATGGCCAGCTTTGTTGTATTTAGTCAGTGTTCTAACAAGGCTCAAGGTCAAGGCCTAGAGACGCAAGACGAAGGCCAAAGCCTTGAGTCACAGAGCCAGGGTCAAGGCCTCGGGTCGCAAGGCCAAGGCTCCCGCATTCCGCTTTAAGGCCGGCCTCAGGCCAAGGCCAAGGGCGTTTGGGGGCTCAGCCCCCTTCCCCCTCCTCCCCTCGCAATGAAGTCCTCATCCTCCCTGGCCACTGTGGTAAAAAAAGTTGAAGTGAAGTGAAGCAAAGTCGATGATATCCTAACCCACCCTGGATGCCCCTGGTGAAAAATATGTTATATTGGTGATGAAAAAATGTGTTCCGTGTGCCATGATATTCGCAGCATCCTTCTTCATCACCACGCAGTATTCGAATGCTTCTATATTTTTTTAGCCTGTTTTGTCATCGTTCACGCTTCGCCACGTTCCAGCCATGCCAATGGGTTGACTAGCCTCATTAGGGTGTCTCTTAGTATATAGTAAAAAAAAAGATTTTTATTTCTCTCACCCCTCCAAGTTGTGAGGTTAATAGAAAACAAATTTGGCACAAAATTTAATTAAAATTCAATAATATTTAGGAGTGGCCCTCTAGCTTTGAAGTTTCACATGTTATTGTTCTTATTCCTATAATGGAAAACTATGCAATGTGTAACGACAAGAAAATCATC